>LOJH01042145.1:2234-14257 GCA_001685095.1 Ellobius talpinus | reverse complement strand
AGGTGGAAATTTTTTAATAATAATAATAAAAAAGAAAAAATGAAAAAAAATAAAGAGCCCAGACAGATCCAGATTAACTTCATAGACATGCATAAGTATGTGTGTGAAAATCCTGTTCATAACAGACTTGTTGGATAATGCACTCTGTGTTCAGTTGCAGGGAATGCGCACCTGATGCAACATATATTGAAAGGATCTTTTGAGTTTACCTTTCTCCCATTGGTTCCAGCTGCTCTCATCACCAGTAAGCATATTTTATTGTAGTCATTTTGGTAGGTGTGTGTTGTATTATCTTTTGCAGATTGGTTGTGCCTTAATCTCCTGCTACTTAAGCCAACAATTTCAACTCCGCAGTTACTGGCTTGGTTCTCTGGCAGCAACTCAGGTGCTCAGGTCACGCCCTGGCGGGAATATTGTTCCTTCAGGCACTGGTTCTGCTGCTGCTGCTATTCTATTTATAAATAAGACTCGAGATTCAAAGGCTGGGGTGAAAACTTGCTGCATAGAGAGGTTAAATACCATCGAGCTCACCCTCTCTCCTTGATCTCTGAAAGTAAGCATCTTACCCTTGCCAGACAACAACAATAACAAAACCTCACCACCCTAAATCACTCTCTACTTCTAGTGTGTCTCTCTATCTCTTCCAGATGCTCTTGATGCTCTAAGATTACTTTTTGCCAACCATTTGCTTACTCAGTCTCATGACCCAGAGTTATTTCTGTTTAATTAACTCAAATGCACAATTTAGATTCACAGTGGGACCAAATATTCCCCAACTTCTCCTGCACCCATTGTGTAATTCAAAAGGAAATGTTTTAAGTCTAACATAATAAAACTATATACAATTATCAAGTAAGGATTACATTCACCGTGTCTAGTCCATTTGTTTTTGGTAAATTCAGAGAAACTACTTTACTACCTATCCTATCCTGATGAGTCCAAATTTTGTACTTTATTTGTTTTCTTTTTTTAATTTTGAAGTTTATTTTTAATATAAGCTCATATTTATAACAGCTTATGTTTCACTTAAAATTTAAAAATTAAGAGGTGTCTCTTGTTCAAATCAAATGTTTATCAATTTTGATGGTATTCTTAGCTTTTCTTCTCCCGTGGACACAAAGAAAAACACCTTCCCAAACATAATACATGTCCTGTTTTCCATTTTGAATTCAGTACATCTTTAAAGTATAGCATCTGATTTAATTCCATAGTTTTTCTACTATTCAGTGTTTCTCTGCAGCTGTTGTTCCTTTCTCATTAGCATTTAGAAAATTCAAAGGTAATAAAGCATTATGAAATCTATTTCTTGGGGGGTATATTTATCCCTTTCTGTTTATTTAACATATCCTTTAGAGTTTGATTTGATCTTTATAATGGCCTGTCCTATAGGATTGTGTGGTATACCTGCAATATAAGTTATATTATAATAAGAAAAAAGTTTCATTTTCCTAGAGACATATACTGGAGCATTGTCTGTCTTTATTTGTGCATATACACCCATGATGGTCATAACTTCTAGCATATGTATAATTACTGAATGAGCCTTTTCTTAACCCAAAAAGGTTGCACATTGAAACCTGAGTAAGTATTAATGATATTGTGTGCATATTTTAATTTTCCACATTCCACAAAATGGAACACATCCATTTGCCACATTTTATTTCTTTGAGTACTCTTTGTGTTACTTCCTGCAGATAGTGGTGTTTGGCTGTGCAAAGAATAAGTAGGACATCTTACAATTTCATTGGCTTGTTGCCATGTGATAGAAAAGTCCTTTTTTAAACCTTTGCTATTGACATGAATTTTTATGAAATTCTGAGGCCTTCAGCACATTTTCAATCAATAATTGATCAATTTCTGTATTACCTTGTGCTATAGGACCTGGAAGCTCTATACGGGGTCAGATATATGCTATAAATATGGGATGATGCCTATTCCTGACTATATCTTGTACCTAACTATATAATAATTTTTTTATCATCTGGTATAAGCTCATCAGTTTAAATATGCAAAACAACTCTTTCTACACAGTGCAAATCAGTAACTATGTTGAGAGCTTCTTTAAAATCCCCTAGTATCATAAGAATAGCATATAATTATTACCTTTAGATGGAATCATAAGGGTTTTATTCCACTTTACTTAAATTTTTGGATTTTCAACCTGACTTTCCTTATTTATTTGCATCAGTATAAAATGTAGGGGTCCAATTATTGGTGTGTCCCATAAAATGCCAGCAAGAATCCAATTAGCTCTCTTTATAAGTCAAATTCTTTCACTTTTGGGATAGTTGCTGTTAATCTCTCCCAAAAAATTACTGCAAACTCTTTGCCAGGGTTCACCCTTTTCCAATAATTTGTCTATTTCATCATTGTTAAAAAGTATTTTAATTTCTGCTGGGTCTATTCCTACTAATTGGAGAAGCCTAAACTTTCCTTTTATAATTAACTCAGAAAAATTTTCTACATAAGTTTTAATTTTTTGCTCAGTTCATGTGGTAAAAAGATCCATTCAAAGATAGTATCACACCTCTGCATTAAAAGTTCTCTAGGGGAATGTTTGGTGAGTAATATCACTGGAATGCAGTTAAGATTAGGATCCACATAATGCAGATGTGTTGTGTAATTTCTCTTCAATCAAAGTAAATTATCTCTCAGATTCTGCTGATAATTCACTGAGACTATTTAACTGCTTGTCATCATCTAAGGTTTTGTTTAAATCAATCAGTTTATCAGGTTTAATTCCAAGAGTGGGCCATAACTGGGGAATGTCTCCTAGGAATCTTTGGAAGTCACCAAGAGTCTGCAATCAATCTCTTCTAATTTGTACCTTTTGAGGTCAAATTTTTTTTGAGGTCAAATTTTTTATAAACCTATTTTACATCCTATGTTGGAAGGAGGCTGCTTGTTGGTTCCTGGCTGCTTGGCAGCTCAGACCTGAAATAATCACACAGAAACTATATTACTTAAATCACTGTTTGGTCCATTAGCAATAGATTTTTATTGGCTAACTCTTACATATAAATTTAACCCATCTCCATTAATCTGTGTATCACCACATGGCAGTGGTTTACTGGGTAAAGTTCTGGCATCTATCTCCAGGGGGTTACTTGGCTTCTCTCTGACTCTACCATCTTTTCTCCCAGCATACAGCCTAGCTTTACCTGCCTAGGTCTGTTCTGTCCTGTCATAGGCTCAAAGCAGTTCTTTATTAACCAATGTTATTCACAGCATACAGAGGGGGATCCCACATCAAGCTTAAATAATTGATAGAATTTCCTCTTTGTCTTTTTTCAAGAGCAATTTGTAATCTCCAACAAGGTGAAATTTTCTTTACTTCTTCAAACATTCTTTCTAAAGTATCTACTTTGAGTCAGTTAGCAGAATATCAGCCATGCAATGGTCAGCTATAGATTCAGGAAATTGTTTTTGTATCATTTCCAATGGCTGACTTACAAAATATTGGCCTGGTATAAGGCTATTTAACATTCTCTGTGGGATAATTTTCCATTGATATATTTTAGCAGGCTGAGAATTTTTATAAGTAGGCACTGCGAAGGCAACTTTTACTGTCTTTTTTTCATAAAGGTAGAGCGAAGAAACAATCTTTTAAATCAATAACTATAAGAGGCCATCCTTAGTCAATAGAGAAGGCAAAGGAATTCCAAATTGTAGAGAGCCCATTGGCTGAATCACCTTATCAACAGCTCTTAAATCTGTGACCTTTCTTCATCTTACAGATTTCTATTTACCAATAAATACAAATGAGTTCCAAGGGCTGGTGATTCTTCACTATGCTGAGCATCTACTTGCTTGTATACCAGCTGTTCTAAAGCCTGCAGTTTCTCTATTGTTAAATACCATTGAGCAACTCATACAGGTTTGTCTTCAAACCATTTTAAAGTTAGGGCTGTTGGCGTCTTTTAAGTATCAGCAGCTATTGTGCCCTGTTTTGCTCCAACCTAAATTTTCAGTGACTGATCTTTATAAAACCTTCTAATATTTTTCCCAGAAACATATGTTAATTTATGGTTTGCTTCTCAGATTGGGGGACTATTAATCTGAGCAGTCCATTGTTGTAACAAATCATATCCCCAAAACTTCATTGCTATGTTAGCCAAATTTGGTTTTAATATTCCTCTCTGTCCTTCTGGCCCTATACATTTGACCCATTTCATGCTGTGATTTACCTGAAATAAATTTCTGATCCCTAAAAACTGAATATTTACATACTGGAGAGGCCAATTAGGATACCAAGATTCTGATGAAATTATTGTTACATCCGCAGTTATGTCTACCATACTTTCAATGACAACATTATTTATTCATATTTTCAGTTTTGGTCTTTGTTCCTTTATAGATGTTTGCAAAAATACTAGCTTTCCAGTTTCTCCTAAACTTTAGTTTCTCTCTTCTTTAGCTGTTCTATTATCCAGAGCAGTATTGTTTCTTACTATTAGGCATTAGATTCTTTGATTGCTCTGGGAAGGATTTTCCTCTCTGATGGCAGGAAATGACTGAACCAGATTTGGCATAAGGGCCAAATTTGGCATAGGAGCTTGTGAGAGTCCCCTCACAGAGTTTCCCAATGGCAAAGGATAATCATGAATATTCCTTGTTGACCTACATTCATTAGTACAATGCCTGGTTTTTCCACACCTTCCACATAATCCAAAAGGGTGTGGCATTCTCAATGAATTATTCCTAGAAAAAACATTGTTTCTAGGAATGCCCCTGTCTACAATACCTTTTAAAATGACCTTGCTTCTCACAATTATAACATTTGACATTTTGATTTTTCCTCAAACCTCTGGAAACCACTTCTCCTATCCATGTATCATCATGTTCACAAGATTCTATATTAATTGTATCTCAGATCCATTCCTCCAAAGGTGCTGACCTTGCCTTTAACAGCCTAATTATCCTTTTGCATAGAGAATTGGCATTCTCAAAATCCAGAGATTTATTTATTATTTGTCTAGCTTCTGAATTTGTTATCATTTTATTTACCACTGAAGTCGGTCTTTGTAAGACATCTGTAAAGGTTTCTTTTCGTCCCTGCAAAACTTTAGCAAATGACTCAATTTTCTTTCCTATTTTTCCATTTCTGTCCCAAGCATTCAAAACCACTGCATGGCATAAATACAAGGTGTGGTCTTTGTATACAGCCTGCCTTTCTATAGTAGCATAGTTTCTTTCAAGAATTTGATCTTGGGAGATTTCCCTTCTAGCTTTAGTTTGTTGTTCAATAATCTTAGCCTCTTCTCTGAACCAGGTGCTCCATTGTAATTGTGGCCCAGTCTCTAAAACTCCATTAACCAAGTCCTTCTAGTCATTGGGGATAATTCTATTACAAAGTGACCATGAGTTTAATATTTGAGTCACAGAAGGTGAATGCATGCCATGTGAGACTATCACTTCCTTGAATCTCTTTAAATCTAACAATGGCACAGGAGTTTAGTTAGCTGTAACAGACCTACCATTTGGCAATTCCTGTAAGGTTACTTGATATATTAAGCTTGGTTGTCTGAAAACCTTAGGCTGTTCCTCTCCATTCTTATAATGCAAGGATGAAATTGTCTGTTCATTAAATTCTTTTGTTGAGCTTGAATCTCTCTGTGATCTGTTTTACTAGATTTTTCTAAGGTCTGTATCTTAGCACACAGATTAATCAACGCTTTTTAGTGATAAGACAAAAATTATTATGCTGACAATGTTTATAGTTAACATTACATGAATCATATCTAAATTAGTTATCCTCTCATTTAATCACTCCATTTCAAACTGTCTAGTATATCATCATACAGAGACACAAGGCTCACCATTATAATGTTTTTTTTAATGTGGGAAAAACTCCCTTTTATCTGATTACTCCCTTTAAGAATTCTCAATTGTCTTATCAAATCTACCAACAATGTTGATGAAGATGTGAGGCTGTTTGCTACTGCATAGAACTTAAAATCCTGGATTTCAAGGCAGCTACCTAGTTTGACAGCAGTCTGAGACAGAGGTTTAGGGAAAGTCTGAAATTCATGGTGGAGAGAGGAGGAGCTTTAGCAAGAGCCTGCTACCCTTGAGAGAGAGAGAGAGAGAGGGAAAGGGAGAGAGAGAGAGAGCCTAGCAGGGTGGGACTGGAGCCCCATGTGCAGCCTAGGTCTGTGTTTGTGGCTAAAAAGCCCCAGGCAAACAATTTTTTGGAGAATTTGTACCCGAAACATTGGGCACCAAATGTAGCATGAATAATAAAACCCCAGAGACAGATATCGGAGTTAAATCCAAAAACCAGAAAATCAAAGCAGCCCAGGCACTAGAGAAGTCATATATCTACCAAGGTGTGATGACTGTAGACTACACAGTCTAAGCATCTCTTCTCCCTTTTTATATTCTTTCTAGTGCTGGGATTAAAGGCATGACTCCTAAGTACTAGGATTAAAGGTGTGAGCTGCCACCACCTGGATTTGTTTCTGCATTGATCTTGTGTAGGCCAGGGTGACCTTGTACTCACAGAGATTCATCTGTCTCTGTCTTTCAAATCCTGGAATTAAATGCATTTGCCAACAATGCCTAACCTCTAGTGGATTAGCTTTGTCCTTCTGATATTTAGGCAAGCATTATTTATTAAAATGTAAATAAAATATCATTATAAGTATTCACATAATGGCCATGACTTTTAATGAATGCATACTTATAGAATCAGTCTTTTCAGAATTTAAAGCAGTTGCCCATTGAAATCCTGGATATGCATCTATTGTATGATGCCTATATTTTAATTTTCAAACTCTGCATAATGAAACACATCCATTCAACAAGTTCATTTCTTTGAGTATCTTTTTTGCTACAGGTAATGGAGTCTAGTTATGCAAAGAACAAGTAGAACATTTCCTTATAATTTCTTTGGGTCATTGCCAAGTGATACAAAAATCTGTCTTCAAACTGGTCTTGTGAAATCTCATTACCTCTAGCCCTACTTTATTGTTCTATGATCTTAGCTTCCTCTCTCCACCATATATTCCATTGTAAGTGAAGCCCCTTCTAATATTTCTGTAACTAAATATTTCCAGTCTTGTGGAATAGTTATGTTCCTTGTTGTTCATGAATTTAACATGTGCTTCATAAAAGATGAATATGTGCCATATGAAATGACTGCTTCCTTTCATCTCTTCAAATATAGCATCTCTACTGGATTCCAATTAACTTTTGCATAGCTTCATGTCTGCCTATCATCTGATATTCATTCTTGTATAGTAACTGGATAAATTAAGGTTGGTTTTGTAATAACCTGAGGCTGCACCTTTTCAGTTTCATAATGTAATGGGGCATTAGGTTCTGATCTAAATTTCTCTGCTGAGTCTGAGTATTTTTCTTATTTTCATTAGTAGGTCTTTCTAAAGCCTTTATGTTAGCAGTGAAATTTTTCTTATTTTTATTGATGACTCTTTCTAAGGTTTATATCTCATCAGCAGTAAGTAAGTCTTTCTAAAGTTTGTATCTTATCAATGACAAGTCTTTCTAAGGCTTATATATTATCAGTCAAATTATATTTGATATGGTTATCAAACCACTTTTTTTTACTTCACCATCAACATTAAGTCAATCCCAGATAAATCATTTATCCTATCATTTAAAATCTTCACTTTCAAACCATCCATAATAGAACTATGCATTGTGGGTCCTATCACCCTGCATTGTGATATTCCCTCTCCTAAAGGACTTTCCAGGTATCTTACCAAATCATTTGACTTCTCAGTTTTTCCATGGTGTCTGTGGTGAACTCAAGCCCCTTCTGTAATTTCCAAGCAGGATCCTGTTTTCAGAGTCCTAGCAAGCAGCTGCCACCTGCTGTGAATGCTCCTGCAGAGAATGCCAGGCAGCAACTGTGGCTGACTTGACTTCTATATCTACGTGGTTGTGACCCACACTGGGTGTCAAATATTGTTTTATCCTCAGCAGTGACCGCACCTTAATCTACTGCTAATTTCAGCTAGCAACTGTGAATCCACAGTTACTTTCCTGCATCCTTGGTAGAGGCCTGGACACTCATGCCACAGCCTGGTGGGAATTCTCTTCCTGCAATCACTGGCTCTGCTGCTGCCACTAAAGTTAGCTTTAAACCTCTATGGTTCTATTTATAAATAAGACTCAAGATTCAAAGACTGGGGTGAGAGCCTGATAGTTCAGAGCGGTTGAGTAGCACCTAATTTACTAACTTCTCTCCTTGCTTGCATCTCTGTAAGGAGCATTCTTCTGCTCTGCCAAACAAAAACCTTTATCACTAAAAATCCCTCCCTACTACTTTCTGTGCATCTCTCTGTTTCTTCCAGATACCCTCTGATGCTCTATGATTACTTTACATCAAATAGTTGATGACTCAATCTCTTGACACAGGGTTCATTTTATATAATTAACTCAAATACAAACTTGGGATTCATAGTGTTATCAACAGTTCCCCAACAGGCAGGTGGTGATGGGAGCTTCAGAGATTAGGATAGTAGGAGTGGACAATGACATTTTGAGTAACAGTGCTGAGTGCTTTTTATGCTTAGTCAGGGCTCATTTAGATAGACTCCTTTGTGAATGTTCTAACTTCTTTTCTATTATTCTGTTGGGAAGGCTGCTTTCATGTTCATGTACAAGTTTAATTTTTTAATTCTTGGCATAAATCTTTTTAATTCATTCTCATATGCCATTCTTCTCTCTATGGTAAGTACTTTTCCATAATTTTTTAAAGAATTTTTTCTTTATCCCCTAAAAGGATAAAGGTATTTATATGGTTTGACTTAAAACATCTGGTTGTTTTACACTTAGTAGTTAAATTTATGGTATACCTTGAATTGATTTTGTGTGGTGCGGCAAAAGGTAGGAATAAAAAGACAGAGATTTATCACATAAATAGCAGCTCATCTGCATTTCTTGGAAAGGCTATCAAGTTCCAGGTGCATTCTAGTGTGAACTTATGTCATCAGTCATAAGGCAATGTGTGCGTGGGTCTGTGTCTGCTGTGTTCTGTTACCTTCACCCATTTGTTTACTATCTCTCTTTTGCATATATCTGTGTGCATACATGTCTGTGTGTGTATGGGGGTCAGAGACTGGTATGGGTTTTTTCTTCAGTTTCCCTCCATCTTATTCATTGAGGCAGGGTCTCTCAATTGAACCAGTCTTCATCATTTCAATTGGTGTTGGTAGCTTCTCACTGTGGGGATCCCTGGTATGAGAGAGTAAATGCTCATACAGCATGTAATGTGTTACATGGTGTTTCTAGGAGCTTTGTGAACTACTTTAGATATTCACAATAATGCCAAGACATGAGTGTCAGCAGCCTCATTTTATAGATGTAGAGACTGAGGCATCAAGAGGTCACATAACTTGGGAAACTTGGGAAGAGTGCACAGAAACTGAGCAGTGTGCTCAGAACCAATACTCTAGCCTTCCTACCTCTGTAGATGCCATATTGCTGGCCTACCATCTATTCAGTAACATGTAGTTAAATGTGATTCTGTTACAGGCCCAGTGATTTGGATGATTCCAAGGAAGAACCAAAGCTGGGTTTCTGAGTTTGTCCTGCTTGGCTTCTCCAGGGACTCTGTGACAAACAGCACACTTTTCATTGTGCTCCTTCTCATATATCTGAGCTCAGTACTGGGCAATGTGCTCATCATCCTGCTGATCTGCCTGGACACTCATCTGCACACACCCATGTACTTCTTCCTCTGTAATCTTGCCCTGTTGGATTTAGGCTATGTCACCACCACTATTCCCCAGATGTTGGTACATCTTCTTACTAAATCCCAGACCATCTCCTTTGCTGGATGTTGGCTTCAGATGTATATGTTTGGTGCATTGGCAATCACAGAGTGTATCCTTTTTGTGGTCATGGCTTATGACCGGTATGTGGCAATTTGCCACCCACTGAATTATACTGTCATCCTCACCTGGGACTTGTGCATATGGTTGGCAGCTGGAACCTGGGTCTGTGGTTTCTTCTTCTCTCTGATACACACCTTCTTCACCATGAGGCTTCCATACTGTGGTCCTAACATGGTCAACCATTACTTTTGTGAAGGACCCTCAGTACGTAGTTTGGCCTGCATGGACACTCATCTTATTGAAATAGTGGATTTAGTTATGAGTGTCTTCATAATTCTTGTCCCAATCTCCCTAATTGTGGTCTCTTATATTCATATTTTCATGGCTATTCTCAAGATCAAATCTACCCAGGGCCGCTGCAAGGCTTTCTCTACCTGTGCCTCCCACTTGACTGTGGTCACACTCTTCTACGGTCCAGCCATATACATCTACCTAAGGCCCAACTCAGCTACTCCCTTGAGCATGACAAACAGATCTCACTCTTTTATAATGTCTTTACCATCTTGCTCAACCCAATGGTCTACAGCCTGAGAAACAAAGATATCAAGAGAGCATTTCTCAAGATGATGGATATGGTAGGTGGACTGTTGAATCTTAGGTGAACATTGGATAATTGTTCAATGTTTAAGACAAAAGTAGTGTCTTTGTGGTATGTAAACAACATTGAGAATTTGATCCAGCATAACTACTTAATAACTGGGGGCAAAATTCTTTAAACAAAGCTGACAGTCTTAATGAATATATTACAACACAGTTTAACTCAAAACACCTCAATAAACTTTGTGGTTGTGGTTATAAGTAGAAAGACTTGCTTATTGCTCACAGTTGTTAATTGTAGATTGGGAGTGACCTTGTGTAGTTAGCCTCAGATCCATCCTGAAGGAGGATTCCTGTATCCAGTGCATTCTATAACAGAAGGAAAAGAATAATGGATAAGCCTCATGATGTCTCAGCTTCTCAGTAGTGACCAGTTTCTTTGCATATATTCTTTTGTCAATGAAAGCATCATGGTCCAGCCTGACAGCAAGAGGGTGGAAATATTTTTCTTCCACAGAGAAGCAACATAAGTCATTTGATTGTAGTCTGGTATCTATAGTTCCAGTACAGAGAAGCAAGTGACTAGTAGGAGGTATGTAGCCTGATGTATACTCACAGATGGCAACAGCATGCCTGTAAACCACCAGGAACCATGCTGTTAGAGACATTATAATCAAAACATTAGAGGCTGAGGTGCTATATGCTACATTGTGCAGCACAGGCTGCCATTATTAAAATTAAAGCAATAGTGTGTAGAATAGAATTGGTACAGGCCAGAGACCAAACTTCATATATAAATTCAATGTGGTCTATGGATAAACATGATGAACTCTAGTGTGTGTCACATAGCACAAAATTAGACATTAAGGGTTCTGGATTTCATCACATTTCCAAGTACTGCTGTAAGTGGCAGTCAGCATCCGAGGGTATGTATCACTTTTGCTTGCTTTCTGCTGCCTCATTTCTTAAACTTTGGTGGTAGGAATCATTTTCCTATCATCTACACAGTAACCAATCAGAAAATCCCTCTGTGATTCAGGGCCTGAAGCATTCTCTCCCTAATTATATCTTATCTCTTCTGATCTTTTTCTTTAGCCATTTTTGAGGGTATGGGGGGACACACTGAATTCAATATATTCATAGTTTGGACTTGTTATGTTGTTTATTTTTGAGGATTTATTTAAGTGAAGGATTTACATATTTCATGATCTTGGGAAGGCCCAAGTCCTTTTGCTTTTCCCTGTTGTTCTAAAATTTTTGCCTCTTCTATGAAATGACATTTCCACAGTTTGGGGCCTGTCATCCAGGACTGCTGAAACTAACTGAAGCCAGTCATGTGGGGTGGCCTTAATGCTAGGAGACCATGTCTTTACCATCTCCCTAACAAATTCAGAATGTAAGCCATAACTTACTACTGCTTGCTTAATTTCTTTTAGATCATTCATTCCTATAGGTATCCATCTACCTTATTTGAATCCTTTTGGGCATTTAGAACTTGATGCTTTGTCAGAGTGAATTACAGTGTAGGAGGATAATACCACAGATACTGCTGCCAGAGTTGCTCTCTCTCAGACTGTGCAGATGGCTGAGACTGTCAACCAGCTGGCTGAAAGAGTCAGCAAT
>LOJH01042144.1:0-14257 GCA_001685095.1 Ellobius talpinus | reverse complement strand
TTGGGAGCATGGGGACCATGGGAGAGGGTTGAAGGGGAGGAGAGAGGAAGGGAGAGGAGCCGAGAAAAATCAATAGCTCAATAAAAATCAATGTTAAAAAAAGGTCCGTCTTCTGCTGACTTGAAAGCTATCCAACATTTCTATAAGATTTTAGGTCTCCATTTAGATTTCCTCATCTATGTAACTAGTTAAATACTGAATTCCTTTTAAACTTTAAGTTGTACAGAAGCAAAGAGCATATATGCCGTGCTTTGCCTCTGTTCTTATTGTTTAGAACAGAACAGCACCAAATACATCACAGAACTTCAACATGTGTTTATTTGTTGTTGATAAAATACAAGAAGAAGGGGCTGGAGAGATGGCTCAGTGGTTAAGAGCACTGACTGCTCTTCCGGAGGACCCAGGTTCAAATACCAGCACCCACATGGCAGCTCACAACTGTCTGCAACTCCAGGGTCTAACACCCTCACAGAAAACATACATGCAGGCAAAACACTGATACGAATAATAAAACATTTAAAAGAAAAAAAATTCAGCACAAAAGAGTCAGACTAAAATACAAGAAGAATATTTCTCTTCTCGCTATTTAATAATAGTGAAATTTAAAACAAAGTGGTAGATGACATATATTACATACTGCTTGAGATCCATGACATTTTATGTAAAATTTTAATATATTTAAACAAAAACATTTAATTCAATATTTATGCTAATAATCACAGATACAGAAATGTTTATATCTAAAGAAAACACTGATATTAAAGCAAACAAGTTAAATCATTTTTCATGTACAGTAGACACTGGGACTTTACACATAACACTCACCCTTTTCTTAGCAAGCCTGGAGATCCAAACACTTCATAATCACAGCATTTCTTGGAAGCATAATTTTTAAATGGAAACATTAATGTCTGAAAACAAGTCACTCAGCTCAAGTCGACCCTAGCTTGTTATACCCCAAGCACTGGCTTTTCAATGAAATTTTAATGTCCGTTTATTGACATTGAACTTCATTGGCATTCAGAATCACACCGAGGCATTCTCTTTTGACTCAGGAAGAAACTGAAATAATTATATACTCTGTGCCAGAAAGAATTTGGGAGTTTGCAAAGATCTCTGAGCAGATTGTTTGCAAATGTCAATGATTCACAGTCGTTTCAAAGAACACCATCGCATTCTAACATTATGAATACATTCAGATAATTTTACATCACTTCACTGGCAAAGCAGCAGCTTTAATGGCAAAGATAGGTCTCAGGTTTCATAGAGTACAGATATATTTAGAAATAGTCCCCGGTTATAAATAAAGAAACTAAATGTTAAATAAGAACATTATAATTAATAATTTTAATGGTATAAAAAATATAGCTCCAAGTCTTCCTCTATGTAGCGACTGATGCTATGTTCTCCTGTTCCTTATTATTGAAATAACTATTATTGCAGGTGTGGCATTCTAAATGGATATTGGATTTAAGCTTTTTAATCCTATCCAGTGCTATTTAATAATGGAAGATTATGGGACGTTTTGTCACCTTGCTGTATCATTTTCAATGAAAGAGCATGAAACCAGAATCAAAAAGACCTAGAAAGTAGTCTAGTATTTAACATAAGCTTACCACATTGTTGCTACGTGTGTTTTTAGAAGTCACAAAAACTTTTCCAGGTAAGGTCACACCTGGAAAACTAAGAGGGGTCTGCAGTAACACTCAGTATTACTGAGTGGTGAAGTGTTAACTAAACTAACAACCTATGGTTCTGTATTCTGTTTCTAAGCACACAACTCCATGGTTACCTATCAGCCTATAACTGATCACATTGGCCAGAGTATAACTGATCACATTGGCCAGAGTACACAGTAGAAATTAAAGTCTACCTTGACTGAGACAGCCGTGGCAGACTACAAATCAAAACAAAAAGAGAGAACTAGGTACTGAAATGGAAGGAATTCAGCAACACAGTCTTCTACTTTATAATATTTAAATTTGCCCAAAACCGCAATTATAAATGCAACAGCATTTCAGCTAAACAACTTGAAGTAATTTTATTCTCCGACATAAAACTATAAATCGAATTTTTCTATGGAGACTATACACAGTTTGTACCGACTGTTAGGCTGTCCGATTCCAATAGTGTTAGGAACACATTATCGTTATATAGTGTATGTCCGTCGTGTGCCTGCATAAGAGCGATGAGCTGATGTTGCCTGACACGGCACTGTTGTGTAGAGTTCTTCAAATGTAAGTGCTCAGTTCCACTGGCACGTGCAGTCTACAGGTTCCTGGAGCGTGTACATGACTTCTGTGCCGTTTCCTGAGCAGTGCAGAGGCACAGTGATGTTCCGCACCCCGTTTTCACGGCAGCACTTGCAGAACCTCAGGTGGCTTTCCACGTTGATGTTATATATGGTAGCCGACGGGCACTTCCCATCACAAGATGCCACACTCACCTGCGAGGACAGATAATGAGAAAAAAAATCTTCAGATGCCTCCAACATTGGTGATTGTTTGATTCCTCCAAAGAGTCCGTAAGAGCTCTTTTACCATTTCATGCCCCAAGCTTTTGTATGTTTAAAAGATTGTGGAATATGACTCATACATACATCAAAGGGTTGTTATGTGGCCATCCTGAATACAGCAATGCTTATATAATTCAAAACTGAATCGTGCAAGCATAATTGAATAGAAATATGGAATGACTTAATCCCAGCCCAATAATCCTATTGTCCCAGGTGTTCCATTCTGGTACAAGTACAGCATAGCATTAAGCAGACCATACTAAAAGGAGTAAATTAATAACTCTAACTACAGTTTTGTCTTTAGCTCTGTAATTTTACTCAGAGAATATAGTCTAATATATGTCGACTGCATTTATCTCTCTAGATTGCAATTATCACTGAGAACTGTTGATTATTTATGCTAAGAATAATTTATAATTCTTCAGAAACCAGATATTTTAATATTAGAGGATAGGAACGCTCTCAAAGTTAAATACTATATGGTGTTGTTTTCCTGGCATATTAGTCTGCCACGTGTCAGTGATCCACACATTTCCAGAAACACAAATATTCTTTATGTAACCAACGTTGTTTTCCCACTTACAGAGCTCTGGCTTAAACAATCCTGTTTCTTTATGATTGATTTAATAATCACTTTCTGGCATATTCTTTCTTCTCGTTTGCCTGAAAAAAAATAGAGAATGTATTTGTTCATTAAAAAGCCCATGAAAGGGGATAAAAAGATGATTGAGTGTTTAAGAGCCCCTCTTCTGGCTGGAGTTCAGTTCTCAGCACTCACATCAATGGCTCACAACTCTCTGTAAATCCAGTTCCAGGGGACCTGACACCTCTGGCCCCTCCATGAACCAAATTCATGTGAACATACTCATACCTCCACAGAATTACAAATAAAAATAATCAATAAATATTACAAGTCCATGTAAAATGTTTTCCAAATTTAAAACACGAATATAATTAGATTGGAAAGTTGATATATTTATTTAAAACATATAGTCAGTATTAAATTTTTTTCAAACTCTAATCTTAGAAATTACATGCATAATATCTGTTTTCTCCTTTTATATAGCTTGGATCATCTAGATTCATAGTTAATTTTACTTTTTAACTCACTATCTTAGAATAATCCATTATCATTATTAGTCAAAAACATTACAAATATGGAATAATGAATTCTATATTTGACTATGATTTGTGAAAATGTGAAATATGAAAAAATAATTCACTAGTACACAACAATTTTTAAAATAAAACTGGGATTAAAAACTACATTTTCTAAATACTCATTAATATGCTAAGTAACTTAGTTGTCAGCCTTTTGTAAAACATGAATGATTCATTCTTTATTCTATGGCTCTGAAATGGTCTTTTATGATTTCAAATAAAAACACCTATAATTAATCATTCATGACACAGTAATATGCATCAATATGTAACTGAGAGTTACATTCTAATACAACCAGGAATATATGTTTAACAATGTTTGACAGTGATGTAAGCCCGAATAGGATGCCAAAGGCCAGGATTCAAACCTTGGTCTGTCATCAACTTGTTTTGTTACTTTGGGTAAGTCATTGACTCATTCTGTTCACTATACTTGTTTATGGAATAGTGGAGTTACATTATCAATTTTCATATGACTTTATCCATGAAAGTCTTAGTCAAACATACTGATATGAAGTTCAAAGAGGTAAAGCTAAGCTACTCTGGTTTGAGGAAAGATGGGTAGTTAAAACTGGCTACCTTGGAAAAATTAATTCAATAAATATATGGGACAACATTGTTCATCGCTGGTTAGTTGAGCATTTTATTCCTAGAAGTACTTCCTGTGTACTCCTCGCAGATGTCTTTGTAAGTATGTTTGGTATTCACAATACCTGTGATAGTACCTAAATTCTATTCTACAATCTCTACTACATAAGCTGGCCATTCAGAATCTCAGGCTGCGACAAAGCTTCTCTAGTGTCAAAGAAATATCAACTTCTTCACATTCCCTTACACACCAGATAAGAGACACCAAGGCAGTTTTCTCTTACTCTGCAACCCAGAGAGGTTGGCAGAGTTGAACTACACCCATTTTTGACTAATGGTATCTCCCTCCTACTCTGGGACTTGATTTCCTAATCATTTCAGGAAGCTCCACCTTCCTCTATGAACAGGCTGCAGTCATGTCTAACAGGATGAGGAACACTGGTGTGGCATTCACAAGTTTAGCAACCCAGTTATTCCCCTGCGTGCCCTCAGAAAATAAACACTCTCTATTAGTTCTCATAGGATGATATTACGGGGCCAATTATAAGGGCTTTGACTTGGACTATGACTGTGTCTGTATCTCCTATCGAAAAGAGATATTAAACTCCAAAGCTGTCAAAGGAGTGAGAAGTAAGAATATATAAATACAAGTCTCTTTAGATTCTACAGCTAAATTTAATTCCTGTGTTCCTGATACAGTAGACAATCGACAAACATTAGCTCCCATGTGACTCAGAGAACACTGAATGAAAAACTACTTATTTTCAATGAATAGAAAACAATTTCATTTGCTTTCAATTGTTCTTCAGATTCTAGAAAATAAAATATACATTTTTCTTAAGGCCCAGTCAGTATAGTTCTTGTCATTTGAATTGTGTCCATCATTTTTTTTTTATGTTCAGTAGAGCTATAAATGTGATTTTTATCTGGTCACAAGGCCATTACAGAGGCAATCAGATGAGAATGAGATGAATATGAGATTGTAATGCAGTGTGACTGGTCCTTATAAAAAGGGGAAATTTGAAAATATGTGCGCACCCACACACACACAGAGAGAGAGAGAGAGAGAGAGAGAGAGAGAGAGAGAGAGAGAAACACAGTACAAATATGAAGACAGTCATCTATCAGGCAGGGAGAGAGATTATTTTCTGACTGAACTCATTAGAAAGCAGCTTGCCAACATCAAAGTTTGGGGACTCCATATCTCTGAAACAGTACATTTCTGGTGTTTAAGTCACCTGCTCTGTGTGAGTATGTGTTATAACAGGCCTAGAAGTCACAAAGTAAAATGGACATCAAGGTTTGAAATGCTGAACTTCTCCACTTTCTTGTTTCTTTTTTGTGGGGGGGTGCTTATCTATGACTTAACTGGGTGTCTATACACAATCGAACTAAGTTTGGCCTCCTTGAATAGAAAATCAAAAGATTCCCAGAATTTATTGCAGTGGACTTTTGTGCAAAATAAATATTCTATCTTTATATATTCATGAAATTCAGTTCTTCAGAATACTCACAAATCTTATTTGAGAAATATTTCAGCTTATATTTAGTAATACATCCCTCTGCAATGATGTTATTAACCAAAATTATACTATGTCCTTTATCCAAAGTATCTCTATATAATTTTTAAATTTTTACCTATGTAACTCTTCTTAAAATTCCTACTTCTGTATTAATATAAGTTCATATTTTAAAACATAAAAATGGTTGGTTGCATAGTCCTCTAGTTTGTGAACCTCTAGTTCAGTCTTTAAATTATTCAAAATCACAACAAAATAAACATGTAATTAAAACAAATATAAAATGCATTACATATAGTTAACTAATTACCATGAAAATTTGTAAATACAGGATTTAAACATAATTCATTGTGGCACTTTCCAGAAATACAGACTTAAAGATTTGTTCACATGGTCTGAAGATACTATACTTTCCTGAATGTCCATATTGGTGTTCGGGATGTCATTCTGATCAGAAACTACTTAAGTTTATGTAATTGAGCATACTCCAAGCAAAGTAGGCCATAGTGAACTTGAAACTCAAACCTATTAAAATCCTAGGCTAGAGGCTAGAAAGTTACACAGTAAAATGGACATCAAGGTGTGAAATGCTGAACTTTTCCACTTTCTTGGGGTTTTTTGGGGGCAGCTTATCTATGACTTTACTGGGTGTTCATACACAATGGAACTAAATATTTGTCCATCACCAAATCACTGAACAAGTGGCTCAAGATGACTGACTTCTCTTCTAGAGGACTTGGGGTTTGGTACCCAGCACCCACATGATGGCTCACAACCTTGTGTAACTCCAGGGTTTCAATATCTTTGTATCTCTGTAAGCACTGCATGCATGTGGTACACAGACATAATGCAGGTAAAACACCCATGCACATACAATTATTCTAATTTTAAAGAAGATACTAGGCTATGATTTTTTTAGAAATACCACAATAAAGAAATGTCCAAAATGAAATGATAATTTATCTAAATGAAAATGTTTACGTACACCACACAATACAAAAGTTGGGCTACAGGACTATCAATCATACATGGTAAGAGCATTTCAATGGCAGACTTTACCAAATACAGTTTAGGAACAGACTGTTCAGAGACCCCAAGAACGCATAGGCCATGAAAACTATTCTACTTCTGCACGGACTACATCCCCACTTACAGATCTTGCAACAGCCTTCATTATAAAGCTTGACAATCCCTTCATTCTGGAAAAGGAGAAAAAGGGAAAAGACACAGTGTTTATCCATTTCCTCTTAACCTGGGATCGAAAGCCAACTCTCATAATATTTTATCAGTTATCATAAAGCCTTTACAGGAAAATTATTAAAAGTTAACAGTTCCTAATAAGCATTTCTTAGTAACAATATTTTCTTCAAAAACTGCGTTTTCTCTACCTTAATACAAAAAGTACTAAAAAATGCTATTTAAGGAATATTTTTTAATACTCCAAATATTTTTAAGATAATAAAATAATGGAAGCTATTCTAACTAGTTGTCATTCATTTCAAGTCTAAAAAATTATTTAATCTATAAAATTCGATAAACTTTTAAACATCATAAAATGTTAAGAGGATAGATTTTTCATTAATACTTTATTTTTCAAACAAACCCCATCTTTCAGAACTTAGATATAACTTTAGTCCATGGGATAGCTTGCTGGCCATCACTATTAAGGGTATGACTACAGAGGAAAAATCTGCGAGATTATACTTTTTCTCTATGCAACTGAATAAATCTTGTGTTTCACTAAGGACTGATTGTCTAAGTAATTAACACAGGAAAAGTTTTGATTTAAAATAAAGATCATAATCCTTCAAAAATCTTCCCCTTAATAGATTTTTCTTTTAGGAAATAGAAGGTGAAATGGAGCAAAAGTATAGAATCCGGAAAAGCGCCACGTTCTCCAGTGGCCTGCATCAGAGAAGCAGGGTAAATGCCACTAGGTTAAGGGGCATGAATGACACAAGAAATCAATGTGTTTGTCTAAGAAAAAAAGGTAAAACTCAATTAGGTAGCATATTTATCTATGTTAGAAGGGAGTCTGGGTTTGCTGACCAAAGGAATTTTCAATTATTCTTCAATATCCAAATAAAAACCTAGCGACAGCAAATTATCCATTCATAGGAAGTCAAATTTAAATTCAAAATAGCAAACTAAAGAACTACAACAAATATTTTACGTATGAAAAAAAAACATTGACCATAACTAACAATCTACAGTGTCTGTAGGACCTTGGAAAAGAGTCTAATGGACACTTCCTAGATTACAGTTAATGCAGAATTTCTTGAGATATAACGAAGTACAAACCAGTTTGCATTCAGTCTCATTAAAAGGAGGGCAAACCATGCTGTAGTTTAGAATCGTCGCTCCCTCATCTGCCCTAACACATTCATACGTGGTGCAGTTATAGTGCCAGGAGCTCCCTTCCTGAGAAAGAAAAGGAAAGTGACAGCTATCCATGCCAAGATCTGTTACATTCCTTAGAATACCTAAATTCATTAAATATTCAACCAAATCCACAACAAGACAGAGAGTTTCTTAGGGCATATTCCATTTGAAAATTTCCCCAATTGTATCTCAAAATCACACACATGCACACATACAGAGAGAGACAGAGAGAGAGAGAGACAGAGACAGAGAGACAGAGAGACAGAGACAGAGAGAGAGAGAGAGACAGAGAGAGAGACAGAGACAGAGAGAGAGAACACATTTGCAAATGTTTGGTTTCATAATGGAGGAACTCTATCACTTTCTTTGCTCTAGGTAAATGGTTCTCAACCTGTGAGTTAAAACTCATTTGGGGGTCACATATTGGATATCCTGCATATCAGAATAATTCAGAATATTTGCATTATGATTCATAACAGTAGAAAAACTGCAGCCATGAAGTAGCAACAAAAATAATTTTATGGTTGGGGGTCAGCACAACATGAGTGTGGTGAACTAAACAGTCACAGCATCAGGAAGGATGAGAACCATTGCTCCAGGTCCTATCTTAACTTATAAAAGGTATCATATCTTCCATGAACCCCAATGAACTTACAATCTTAAGTTCAGGGGTGATAAAAAATAATATGCAAAATTAGAAAATAGCAATATCCAATATATCAAAAATAAAAGTTTAATGGCTCCATAAAATACTAATTTTTAATATCTTCATAATTGATTAGATACCAGCCCTTCCTGGAACTCATTTCTAATACCTGGGAAATTGTGAGATTCCAACTTAAATTTACCTTAGGAAGCAATTTAAACAAATTTTTACAAAATTATCAAAAAGTTTAAGATAGAACAAATACACAAATATGTGGGAGGTGTACACTGTATAGGTGTTCGATGTGGGCAGAGGTATGACGGATGATAGTTTTAGTAGAAGATAAAAATTCATACCTCATATATAACTGACGTTCCATTTTCCATGTGGAATTTGCAGGAGATGTTCCTACAGGTTCCACAGCAGTCATAATCGCTGACAGATGGAGTGTAAATCTGGTGCTGCATATAACGGACAGGCACAGTAGTAGTCACCCAGCAATACTAGCATCTTAATGAGTTAGTTCTGAAGGTGTTCTCTCTGAATGTCTGTAAGCACTTCTGAAGCTGCATGTGAGCAACTTCGAAAACCAGTTTTCTTTAGATAGTTGGCGTATAAATGAAGTAAATATTAGCCTCTACGTCTACAGGCAACAATCATCCAGCAGGTGCGACAATCTTAGGTCAACCAAGCAAGATTGCTCTCTGTTACAACTCTTGAAGTTCAAGGTCATTCATAGTAAAGGGAAAATCTGCATTAAATAGATACCTCATAAAATAATAGTGTTGAGGAGCTATTCAATTGTATAACCCATAAAGCATTCACAAGCTCAAACTCTCTAACTGGAAATTTTAAACTCACTAGGCCACCAGAACGACATATAAGAATACTTACAACATCGCAGGCTTTTGAACAATTCGCCATTGTAACGTTAAAAGTATGAAAGCCTGTATTGTTATCTTTGTCTTCCAGACATTCTATTGTGTAACAAAAATCCCCTTCCAAATACTTTGTCAAAGATTGGCCAGGATTCAATACTGATACTTCTTGAAACACACATACATCATCTTTTTCTAAAGAATGGTCAATAAAAACAAAAACAACACAATGTCATCTTTTGTATTTACCAATCAATAGAACTTATATTTAAGACTAGATTTTCATTGTGATCAACCAAATTTTCAAAATCAAGTAAGATGTTACATATACCTAGCAACCCAACAATTTATTTAACCACATTAATAGCACAGCTATTCCTTAATATATAATAAAAATTAACCTGTAAAATTACTTGTATTAGCATGCTAGAAAAGATTTATTTTATAGCAACTTCCAGGAATGAGCAAGGCATTTCTGCTCCATCTCCAGAACACAGATCATGACCACTGTTAATGTGGATGTAGATAGATTCAGAGTCTAATTCAGTAATAGTAGCACCCTTCATTGTGGGACTCTGTAACATTTTGTGATTTTAATGATCATTATGCTAACAGAAATGATTCCATTCTTAGTGCTTCAGAGATAATGTACCACCATCTCTGAATGGTGGCATATTAGAGCAGGCTGGAAGAGGGCTGGATGCAGCCCAGAAGCTCTCCTTGCCTCTAAGTCTGAGGTCTTGCTGTTGTTTGCTCATAGAAAATTTTGAAGCAATTTAAACCATTGAAGAAACAGTTCTACCTTCTGTGAACCCACTAAATCTTAGTATGAAAAAACAACATTTCATGCTTTGAATGGTAATACTAATGACAAAATGATGAGCAAAATATGTTCACAATTTTAGATAGCATAGATTTATCCGTCTCTCATATACTACACACTGACCACAGTTCTCCTTCTTCCCCTCCCCCCAAGTCTCTCCCCCCAATCTCCCTTTCCCCCAGATCTAGTGTTTCAAGACATTTTGGCTAAGGTCAAAGTGTAGATAGCATACTTTAAAGTGACTTAGAAAAATAATTCCAGTTTTGGGGTGAAAAATTCATTTTTCCAAAGCCTTATCAAATTTCTCAGAACATTTTGAGATATTATGAAGGAAAAGTAAGAGTTAATTATTAGAATACTGGCAATCAACTTAATATAAATACCATATTTCTAAAAGAAAATATTTTAAATATATAAATGCAAAGCAACAGACACCAATAAGAAACAATTATTACTTAAAAGTACTTAAGAAAACACTTACCACAAAGATACTGTACACATCCACAGTCACCCTGAAAGTTTTGATCTATTGTGGCAAATTCTCCCTATGAGAAAGAAATCGTCATATGATTTATCATGATCATTTTTGAAAATACACATTGCAAGCAATTTCACCCAGATACTTAACAAACCTTCTAGGGATAGGCTTAGGTTTGCTGAGCCTTCCGGGGGAAAAAATCACAATAAAAAAGTTATTGTGGATTATTCAATGCTTGTATTGGGGGTATGTGTATCTACATGCTTGTATGTATGGGCACATGTATGTCTTGTGTGTGTGGATGAGCATGTGCATGTATGCTGAAAGCAGAGGACAGTGGGTGCCTCCCTTGGTTATTCTCCATCTTATGCACTGAGGCAACGGGTCTCACTTGTACTCATCAATTCTTTAGGTAGCCAACTTACCCCAGGGATCCTCTACCTCTGCCTCTTGTGGACAGGGGATACAGGTGAAGTACATACATGCTGTGTGTCCTAACTCAAGTCCCTACACTTGTGAAGTGAGCTTACCCACTGAACTATCTCCCCAGCACAGACGATTCAACCTCTTAGAACTTCAATTTCCGTATCTATTAAATAAATGAAAGAGGGCATGATGCTGTTTATAATTTGTCCTTAACTTTAAAGTCCTACTAAATGTGTTTGATTCTGAGATTCCGGAGGGCAGTTTGGAGGAAAAGAAGCTTGCAGCCCTGGAATGTGCTCATCTGCTCCCTGGAGGCAGTCCAGAGCTCTAAGGTCTACATCCCAGAATGGCAGCCATGACGTGCACGGAGAGTAAAAGCAATGAGTCCAGGGTTGTGTCTAATAGCCAACTCAGGAACAGGATTGCAACGTGGCTCCCCTTTTACTAGTTATGAACAACTGCACATTACCAATCTGTCCCTTATTTCCTTCACCTGTAAAATAGACATAATGATCCTGCTGGCCACTTAGTATTATGGAAAGAAATAAAGAGGCCAGTGGATATAAAGTGGTCAGGATTAAAGCTAGATTCCAACAGTACTGTATAAGCTATTAGTAACTTTTTGTCATGACAGAGACTCAAACCTTGCTCCATTGGAAACGGTTTAGCATCTTCAAAACCAGTGGTTCTCAAACTGTGGGCCATGAACCCTTTAGGAGTCTAACAACCCTTCCACAGGGATCGCCTAAGACCATTGCAGATATCAGATATTATATTATGATTCCTAACAATAGCAAAATGACAGTTATGAAGTAGCAACAAAACAATTTTATGGTGGGGGGTCACTACAACATGAGAACTATATTAAAGAATCACAGCATTAGGAAGGTTGAGAACCACTACTCTAAGCAATCACAGGGCCAGGCTTAAGTTTTCATGTATTTCCTTGTAAGCATTGCCCTTTCCACAGTGCCCTTAATCTTCATAAACATATTCATAAAATGAATTTGATTTTTCATGTAAAGAATTTATTCTAATAAATACATATGACTATATTAATTTTTCTTCAAGCTAATACATTATATTTTGGTGTGTTTTATAAATTGTAATTTCATGTGTTAATTCATTTGTTCTTTTGTGGCTTTAAAGACAATTGCAAGAAAATTAGCAATAAAATTTTCTAATGAAATATTTTTTAAAAAACTATTAATCAAATTCTACCATGCAAATGGTACTCTAAAGATAAAAATAAGAGATCTGTTTCATGTTTCTATACTGGTTACTTACCACAGATTTTCAATTTTTAATAAGCAAGGACATAATTACACACAGTATTTCCTCAAAAGCTCAAATTTCAATTTAATAATATTCCCTTCTTTGTCTAAATCTTTTCAGACCATACCCAAATATTTATTTGTAGATTTATCTCTTAGGTATCCAACTCCACTAACAGAACATATCTTTATTATCTTTTACCAGTACTTTGCATTACATCCGATAAGATGGTGTACTCCTGCATAAGCATCACGGGTTTTTAGGTTAGTAGTAAACTCTATAGTCTTAGGTTGTTTTCACTCTTTGGCTAGTATGATATTTAAAAACAAATTTCTGCGCAGCATTCACTTCATTCTTGTGGGTAAGTTCTTGGACCAAGTGATAACCCAGTCTAACCCAGTGATCTAAGACACTGTCATTGAAAGTGTGTGCACAGTTTTCCATCACCTCAAGCAGTGCACAGTGGTTCTCATATCTCCTACCCTTTCAATATGTGTTACAACCCAACTTTTCAAATTGGACATCGTAGAACTGGTTTACACTACACTGAAAGCAGATGATATTAAATATCTTTGAGGCTAGCAGAAATGCTCTGCATAAGGTTAGTCATGACTGTAATTCTCCAGGTGTAGTGTGAAATGTTCCGCAGGCTACCAGAGTAGCAGCCAAGGATCCAGTGCACACGCACACACACTCACACACACACACTCACTCACTCACACGCACCCTTTGAATCCTGGCCCCAATCATTCATTTACCCATATAAGCCTCAGCTTTCTTATTTGTAAAATGATATAAAAAATTCAGTTCCTGAAGATTTGATGTTAAGTACAAACCTGAGAGACATAGAAGTCACGATCCTACTTCTATTTGAATGTGCTTGTAATACACACACAAATAAGATAAAAAAAAAACTTTGTATAAAATCTATGGTAGCTAAATTTTATTGTCAACATGACCTGAAAAATCCCTTAGGAGATGTAGCCCTGGCCTTGCCTATGAGGATATTGCTAGTGAAGTTTAACTAAAGATGAAAGACACAGCCTTAATGAGAGTAGTAATATGCCATGGAATGTATCACAGACTGGATAAGTAAGAAAAGGGAAGAAACCAGTTGAGCAACAAAATCCATTTGCAGAAATAATGCGACTAGTCCCTCCCTCTCCTGCTGCCAAGCCTTCCCTACATCATGGGGCATATCCCCTGGACACTGAGGCCAAATCTTTTCTTGCGTCACTTCTTTCCTGGCATTTGGTTGAAAGACAAGGAACTACTATGGAAGTTATTGTAAATCCGCAGCATTCTGTGTAAACCATAGATGGTATCACCTGAGAGAATGTAAAGTTAAATGAGAGTGAAAATAAAATAGAGTCATCCATTACTTGATGCTACTCCTCATCTGTTTTGCAACAAAACTTGGGTTTCGGATGTCTGAAAGGGCTGAGAGTATACATAAGAAAAGGAGAACATCTACTCCCCTGCTCCCATAACCACCCTTCCTCTATTCCAAACATCCCAACCCCCCAAGCTCTCCCCATACTCCCCTTCTCACTTCTCTCTCCCCC
>LOJH01042143.1:0-14474 GCA_001685095.1 Ellobius talpinus | reverse complement strand
ATTTTTACTATGTTAATTCTACCTACCCAAGATCATGGAAGATCTTTCCATTTTGTGGTGTCTTCTTCAGTTTCTTTCTGCAAAGATCTAAAGTTCTTGTTATTTGGGAGGTCTTGGTTCATAAAACAACATTTGTCTTCAAGGAGTCCACAGGTTCTCATTTTCTATGGAAACAAAAGAAGAACCTCTTTTCCAAAGCAACATATCCTTAGACCCNTTCACAGTCAAAAATTCAAAGAAAACACAATAATATACATAATCCAGACTCTATATTTTCCATCTTTACCTGGCTTATTTTTCTTACTCTATCACTTTTACTACAAGTTTACTCTGTCTCTTTAAAGACTTTGTTTTATTTTTTAAAAACCATTTACTTCTTTTTATAACTCTCTATACTCTTTTTTTTCCTCTCTCCCAAGCTTACGTACATTTATCCAACACTGACCCTTTTAGAGGTCTTTTCCATCCGGTTTTGTCTTTATTGCATATCTGTAATTCTTTTCTGGCCAGAACCACTTTTTTTTTTTAAAGCTAAGCAGGCATGGCTAGGGCCAACTGGCCTCTGCCTGCTTGTTCCGCCCAGTCCAGCATGGTGAAGGCATGCACACTGCCCCAGTCCCAACTATGCAGCAGGTCTATGTTGAGCCATTAAGCAGTTTGTACCATGCTGCTCACAGACCCTATTTAAATGCTAATTCTCCTGAAAGAGACAGAGTTTGTGCTGGTAGCACGGCTCTAATCACACATCATGTGGTGATGTTTTGTTTGTGCTCTAACAAATAAAGCTTGCCTGAAGATCAGAGGGCAGAGCTAGCCACTAGTTAACCATAGAGGTCTGGAGGTTTGTACAGTCAGACAGGAAGCCACATGGCTGGGCTGAGAGAGGAATATAAGGCAGAAGGAGACAGGATCTTATCCTTTTTCAGCTGAGGTGTTAGCAAGGTAAGAGTTGGTTGTGGCTTGTTCCTTTGTCTCTCTGATCTTTCAGCATTTACTGCAACATCTGGCTCCTCTTTTTTATTATTAAGACCAATTAGAACTCATGTAACAGTGGTTCTCAACCTTCGTCATGCTGTGACCCTTTAATAAATTCTTCATGTTATAGTGTCCCCTGACTATAAAATTATTTCATTGCTACTTCATAACTATAATTTTGCCTCTTTTATGGATTTTATGGTAAATATCTCTTATGCAGGATATCTGATGTGTGACCAATGTGGGGGGTCATTAACCACTGGTTGAAAACAACTTTTAAATGACCTTCTGTAGAGCTATATTGATAGAAACTGCTTAAATGTGTTTTTATTGTGAAATGTTTATCTTTTTCATTGATTATTATTAATAGTTTTGTTGGATATAGTAATCCAGTTTGGAGTCTGTGATTTCTGCGATCTTGCAAAATATTTGTCTGGCCCTATTACTTTTAGAGTATCTATTATAAAGTCATGTGTTATTCTTATGGATCTATCTTTATATGTATTTTTCTCTTGCAGAATTTTCATGTCTTTTAATCCATTGCTAAGGATTACCTCTGAGATTTTTGTTTAACATCGAACTTTTTCATTTCCAGTTTTATTTCATTTTGGGTTTTCTTTAGTGAGTCTTTTTCTTTCTTAAATTCTGATTTCTTGAATTGTTTTTATTCAACTGTTTGTGTTCTCATTGTCTTCATCAAAACATTTATTCATATCATATCTAGGGTCTTTGAACATATGCATAATTGATATTTTGAAAGTCTTGTCTTATACTTATGCTAAATTGCATATCTCAAGGTCAATAGTGTTGCCAGTTTCTGGAGGAAGCACATTATCTTAGTTGCTATATTTAAGCTTTTGCATTGGGAAATAGGATCTGGAGTTATGATGTTTGAAGAACTTTTTAGAGTAGATATCTGACCTTATCATTGTTAGTTGTGTGTTCCATTCTTTGGTTGCTTTTCCCCAATCTAGGTCCTAGACAAGTAAGGTGGCTGTGGTGTCCTTGAATCCTAGTCCAGTGTATTGCAAGTGGGCTCCCTGACAGAGAGCTGTTCTGCCTGTTGGTAGAGAGTCATAAAAGAATGAAAGGCTAAAATGAAAAGGTTAGCAGAGGGGAAGAGCTAGGGGACCCTGAGTCTGCACTAAGAGGTCTGATCCCCAGGGGATGGAGGTGAGCTGGGAGGAGGAGCCCCGGTACACACTTGCAGCAGTATCAAGGGTAAATCCAGAGGACCTGAAGAACAGTAAGGACAGGAAGGACCTGAAGACCTGAAGGACAGGAAGAAGGATGAATGCCCCTGATCTGAGTCCCAGCCTACTTTGGTAGCCTTGGGTCCCTAGTAGATAGAGGTTCTCTAAGTCAGTGGAGTCACAAAGGACTGGAGGTAGGTTAGAAGGGAATGCTGAAAGGGGCCACCAGGAAGAGCTAGGGTGACCCTGGGTTCACACTAAGAGGCCAAGTTCCTAGCGTATTGGGATGGGCTCTGGTAGAAACTTCTTTATTCCTCTAATTATATGCACTTTCTATAAATTGCTGTACTCAAGAAAGATTAAAAAATCATTTAATAGTAAAGCATGAGGATCAGGCATAGTATCTTACAACAGTTATAGCAGTGACATCCTGGGGATCTGTGGTCTTTTCCCTCTACTTTCTTGGCTATAACAAACTCTTCCAGGTCCACCCAGAGAGGGCAAGGGTGCTAGGTAAATATTCCCCTGGAAGTCAGCACAGTAGCTACTTACAAGGTAGTCTGGGCTTAATGTATTAACAATTTGGCTCTATGGCAGTGCTTAATCTTCAAAGATCTGTCTGGATTATGATTCATCATGCTGTCTTTAGCAAAGCACCTATAATTCTGGTGGTCTATTTCTTTCCATGTATTTCCTGCCAAACTTCAAGTCCCTAACAATACGTTTGGTTCCCCATGCCCTTAAGATGCCTCTGGAGCTTCCCTGGGCTTATTTTCCGTCTTGTCCTTCTACCTATGCAATGCTCTCCTGCTCTGTCTAAATAGTGCTCCCTCAACACAAATCTTCTCCCTTCCTTTCCTTTTCCATACCTCTCTACTCTCCACCCATCCGGCCTCATGCATTTAAAACTACCATCACAATCAAAATTGATGAAGATACGTATATTATGAGGACATTGAGCCTTCATTCAAATAATAACGCCACACTTGAAATTGTCGCTTTTGCTGGAAGGGAAATTTGGAGGACAAAGTGGCTATTTTGTTACTTCTCTAGCGACACTTGTAAAACCTTTCTGCAGCATTGACTCCACTTCCGTGGTAATGTCAAACAATCTGGGGCCTTCTGTGAGCAGATGGGGAAGACAAAAACTTCCATCATCATTATCAGTTCTCTCACCTCTGACTGCAGTAAGACAATGACCTTTTCAGGTGTTAAAATGGGACATTAGCCAAAGTAAGAAGAGAACAGGAGAGAAAAGGTCAGCTGAAACCAACAACATTTTCCTTAGAAGTTCCCTAGATAAGTGGAGATAGTCTCAGTAAGAGTGCACCCGCCTCCAGCCTACCACTGGCTCTGATTTTTAGTCAGTTGTGGTGAAAGAGCTAATACTAGTGTATTAATATTATTACTGACCCTAGCTGCAGACAGTGCTGTATTTGGCTTACTTTCATTCATATGAATGAATGGAAACAAATAATGTTTCCTTTGTTTTTAATGGATGCTAGCCAAAACTGGCCAACCCAGTTGATCTATTGTGTAACATTGAATTAAAAACCATTGTGAAGAGTGAAGGGCAAGCAAAAACATGTTTCCTTTGCATTTAGGTTCTGATGAACACACTATACCTTAAGGTTCCATTTTACCAGGCACAATTATATCCAAGGAATTCGGTTTGGGTTTTTAAACAGCAGTGTCAAATACAAAGTCAAAGGAATTTATTTTCTTTTGTTTTCTAGAATTCTTCCATTTTGAGAATTTCTAATTAATCCTTTTTTTCCCTAACTGAGGGACTGAGGGCACATTTCTCAAAACCATGATTTATAGTTTTGTAATTTAACATTTCTTAGGAGGAACAAAGCTTTAGGCAAAACACTACCAACTCTTAAGGAATCTTTATTTGCTTTTATATTAGGAAACAGGATTAGAATCTAAAGATTGTAGAATCTGACACGTTATTATGTACAGAATAGTTAACTATAATACAGGATTTACTAATCCAAAAAAAAAGTAAAACTGTCGTCAGGCTAGTTGAAATTCATATAACTCCTATGGGCTTTGGCTAGATGCTGCATCTAGGGTGGGATCGGCTATCTATTAACCATGAGAATTTATTTAAAAAAAAGCCCAAGACAAGCAGGTGTTGCACATGTTCCTTCTTTTAATGAGCTCCTACGTCTTCTGGGCTATGCAGGCAGATACTCGCAGAAGACAAGGACCCTGCAGCCACCATTCTTTCCTTCCTAACCTGCGGCATCCTCTTGATAGGTCCTGTGCCGTGCACCCTGAGCCTTCCTTACCCCTTAGTGTTGAGAGAAGGACGTGGCTTTGTTCTTTGGTGATTAATTTAGAAGATTTTTTTCTGAAAGTGATTAAACTTGGGGAATGTACTGAAACAGTTAAGTGGCACTTTCCGACCTGTGTGCCCCAGCACTGCATGATGGTGACAGAGCTCCTGGCATAAACACCCCACAGGAGGAACGATCAGTTCTAGCTCACGTGGGTGGCTAGCTCTATTACTTTGGGCCTGAGGTGAGGCTGAATGTCATGGGGGTGGGAGTCTGTTCTGTACACTGTACAGAACAGGAGATTGTTCACCCCAGGACAAGCAGGAAACAAACAGAAATGACATTTGCCCAAGGACCCTTCTCTGGTGACTTACTTCCCCCAGCTTGCTTCAACCTCCTAATCATTCCAGAACCACCCATGGCACCACCAGTTTCGACTAAGTCCCCAGCACATGAACCTTTTGGAAAGACACCCCTCTTACCAACTAGGCTCATCATATTGTTTGGCAATCAGAGATTGTCATCGGTATGATTTTTAAACGCTGTATTCAGTGCAATTTTGGGTGTCCCATGCACCCGTGTCCGCAAACTGTTTCCTGCCCTTAATGTGATATGTGGAAAAGTGAAATAAAATCAGAGTCTTTCGAGAAACAATTTGTCACAATTTTACGTTTGTTAAACCTAATAGTAAAAATGAAATTTTATATTGCACATGCATTTGATGTTTTTATTTTGCTTTTCACAGTAAGTCAATGTTATTACATTTTATTAGAATGCTATTCTTTTGTGAATTGGGGAGAAAAATCCAGAAGTGTCCTTTATCATTGAGAAATATTGATGAGTATGATTATTATCTAGATAATTACAATATATGATATGTAATAAGCTAGATTCTGAGAAGCCATACTGTGAGGATACACCTTTAACTAGAATTTGCCAGTATGTACTGCAAGATTTACTATCTTCCAGTTCTTACTGTTGAAAGAGAGGCCATTTTATGTTTTAAAAACTTTTCATTATTATTTTTGCTTTTATATTAGGTCTATTAATATCTTATGCAATGGATGCCTTATCAAATATATTTTAGGAAACATTGGACTGTGTGGAGCAAATTTGATGAAATATATTTTTAAAAGAACGGTAATGTATTTTTGTGTTTAAAAACCTATTCAAAACAAAGGGTTTGGTGATAGAGCTATTGCCTAGCATGTAGGACACCCTGGGTTCAACCTCCAGTTTCACAAACAAAACATGCCTCAGACAAAAGAATAAAACCAGTCAAGCAAGCATCTCCCTCCTTACAAACCCCCAAAGATCTGTGAATGCTTACCCCACACATGCATCCTGCTATACTGTATGTTCAGAAATGCATGCTTTCACTACTTAACTGTGATGTAAACAGTAGAAACATAAACTCACCGAGACACTCTAGAGAGCTGGCCGAGGGACAGAGGAGACCACCTGAGGACAGATGAAGGAACAAGAAATAAAAGTGAGAAGGGGAAGAAGATTCCAACTTGAGTGTGCGTGCATGCATGCGTGTGTGTGTGTGTGTGTGTGTGTGAGTGTGTGTGTGTTGCTGTTATTTCCATATAAAAAGCAGGACCCTGTGTAGGAGCCCTTGATCTTGTTGTGAATTCCCATCATGTTCAGGACTGTTTTCAGCTGTCCACAATTGAGTGCTATTTGAAAGACTTCAAAACAGACTCTGGAGGATTGGTTTGCACACACAGGAGGCCCGGCCTGCTGATTCCCTGAATTAAATGCACACAGGAAATCCAAATTCTTGGGCTCCTAGTGATACTCGGGCTGCACTTTCTTCCTTGAATGACAAAATATTTGAACACTCTTAAACTGAAACGACACCACAGAAACCTGCAGAAGGTAGTTAATTTCCTCAGGCCCTGAATTTAAAATGAAAGCTGCGCTGAAGTGGTACTGTGCAGAGACACTTCCTCAGGGCCATGGGGTATCATTCCTCGGGAAAGTTTTAGGGTTCTGTGTTTCCACATATCCGTGTGTGTTTTGTGTGTCTGTGTCTGTGTGTGCACTTTTGTGCACATGTGGTGCACGTGCATGTGTGTGCAGAAGTGTGGAGGCCACAGGTCAGTAGTGGGTGTAATTCTTTCTCAGGTACATTCTACCTTGTATTGCGATGTGGGAGCCCACATGTGACTCAGTTTCCATCTGGAGTCATTACTGATTTAAAGAAGTCATTTGAGTTCAAGATTGCCTGCTCTCCTTGCTCCTTGAGGGCTGTGAGAAAGTTCTGATTAAGCCCATGGGAAGAAGCATTTTTGCTCAGATGAAAGAACACATTATCTATTAAGATTTGGGCTGGTGTATGCCACCCGGAGGCACTCCTCCTTAGTGATTGGTAGCTGCTTGTTACCAGCTGAATTCTTGTATTGAGATAATGCACCTGTTTGAACTTCCTCCCAAGGACAGTGCAGGGAGGCAGCTAGCTGACTGTTCTGCCCCTTGTTCTGCCTTTTGCCTGTAATTAGTATGTATGCTGGCTAAGAAATAAACTCAGGGGTGTTTGGTATTACCTTCAGTCCTCCTGGTCTATCCTATGTTTCTGTCTTCATTTCTATAAATCTGGCATTTCCTATAACCTCGATGTACCCCAGGTACCCATTGCTGATTCCTGTCAGAGTGGGCTCTCACATTGAGACAGGAGCCCTCATGGCCCAGGAACTTGTCAAGTATGCTAGGCTTCTAACCAGGAGTCTTTTTGCCTCTACCTCTCCAGTCCTGAGATTACAGGTGTGTGATACCATGCCCAGATTTTTATTACTAGTGACCGACTTCCTTTGCTTGCAAATCAAATGTTTGTCATACAAGTCTATCTGCAAAGCCCTCATGTAGGCTGTGACTATTGAAAACTTGATCTTATTAGTGCTTCATAAATATGTTTTATACCAACCCCAACAGTCCCCGTGACTAAAATCAGACTAGTGAGGGCATAGCTGTGTAGAGAGCACAGGCTAAATGCTGGTTTCCTAGGGCCGAACTTTGGACTCTCTGCTACTGCTATGACTTTGACTAAATAACCTGGGTGTCTCCATCCTGTGGCGGGAGTGGAGGAGATAATACAGTACTTACAGAGATGTGGTATAGAGCGGGGAACTAATGGTTAGCTTTTGTAATTTATGTCGATAGACACAATGGCAGGTAGACTATGTTTTCCAATTGACTTGATGATTTTGTGTTGCCCTGTGGGAAAGCTTCACAGGAAGCCAAATTATTAGGTTTTGGAAAAGAGTCACTTCTTTATTTATGCATTCCAGCACTAGGCTATGGCCACATGATGCCTTTTGTCAGATCCGAGCTTGCAGCTGGCTAACAGCTTCCCATAGCTTGTGAGCCAGAGTGGCTGGTGCGAGAGAGTGTCTGTCTCTTCTTGGTGACTGACTGCTAATGGAAGGTAATGAAGGACTGTGTGCTCTGATTTTTAGAGTGTCACCTTAACGCCTTGGTCAAAGAGATCATCTCCCTTTCCTGCTGCGCCACTCATTGCAAATATCCTCAGATGCAGGTTTTCAAATGGGAGCAACAATGTCCGAGATGCCTATTGGCAACCAATCTTCACTTAGAGGAATAGGTTATTCAAGGTGTAGATTGGTAGAAATAAAATCACAATTTCAGAAATGGCATAAATCCTACTGAGTACTCTTAAATTTTTCCAGTGGTCTATTGAATTGAAACCTTAATATTTATCCAAATTATCAAGTGTCTTCTTCATCAATTTGATCAAATTTCTGAACTAGGAACTTAAAAAAAATCGCAAGGGCATAGGATGCATGACAGAAGGCTAAGTCCTTCTGTCACCCCTCAGGAAAAGAGTATCAGAATAATCACAAAAGCTTGATTCTCTTTCTACTGTTATTCTCATCCATGTCTCAGGCTGTTAATAAGAGTCCTTTAATGGTTCTTCTAACCACTGTTGAAAGGCAGCAACCAAGCCCTTTATTGTTAATGAATAACAAAGAACAAGCAGTTTTGGTACTGCTTTTGTTTTGTTGTTATAAGTCAATGTTCATGATTGGTTACAAGGTAGCATCAAAAAGTTGAGAGATTCGTTTGTGCCTGGGTTATGGTAGAAGGGTGGGTGTTCCAGCTCTTTATTATCCTCACTTCATACAGCAGAGCAATTTTGTGGATCATTCATTTCCCCTGAATTTTAAGATCAGAGTATATAAAACTAAACTTTTAATTAGCAATCTAGTGAAGAAAATAGACTCATGTTTAGATATGACATTATAATTTTTCTCACTTCTGGGGCCTCTTAAAAATAATCTCCATCATTTCAACTTGGCTGTGAACCTCCAGCCTTACACTCAAAATTAACATATAGTTTTCATTAAGTGAAGTCTAGACTGTTTGAGTCCCCAATGTCAGAGCATAAGTGATGTCACTTGCTCTGTATCCAAAACTTGTTCCTAAAGACAAGAAGTGGGAGTTACATACAATTGCTTTCAGACCTTCCACAGCCTAAGTACAGTGTTCAATAACTTCATCAAATAAGGTATAAATTTTATGGTGCAAATGCCAGGCTTCACAGGTCGGTGAGCTTTTTCAAATGGTACACAGGCTGCCTATATCAAATTTGTACAAAAGAATTGATTTTGGTGGTTGGAATAAGGCCATTTCAGTCTTGCTGCAAGCTTTCCAGAAATAATGGTGCTATATTAGGAGATAAATTATATATAGATTACTGTTTTTAAGTATTATTCAGAATGTTAACAACTAATATAATAGGCTTTCTATTGCAATCCTAAATAGCAAGTGTCAACCTGATTTTTACAGTCCTCCAGCGCCTCTCAGCTGTTGTGTGGCTTCTGGGGAAAGCTGTGCTGTCTGGCCCTCAGAAACATCATGTTTTATTCTCGTTCTTTGTCTTCATCCTTTTAGGTCTGCTGTGCCTCCGTTACTGGCAAGACCTTTGAAACCCAGCAAGTTGCACTGCCGAGAGGCAGGGGGAGACATGTGTGCCAAAGGGAGGTCCTTTCTGTGCTCTGCTTTCATGTGAGCTGTTACTGGCAGGAAGAACGGCCACTACATGATGCCCATGCACTTAGCCTTCTGTCGTGCGTCCTATGCCCTTGTGATCTCTTGTCTGTGGATCGTGACTCAGAAAGGGAGATTTTCCTCTTTTTTTGGCTTCGTCCTTCCAAGAGGTCACAAAGGTTTTGTGTGGTAGACACAGACAAGTCTTTTATTGTTAATGTTATTATTATACACATTCTTTAATCATTTCATACTTGTGTACAGTGCATCCTGGTTGCCCTCACAGCACAACAGCCTTTCTCTTCCCTTACCCCATCAGTTTCTCCTCCTCCGGACAAATCCCCTTCTGATGTTCATGTCTTTTTGTTTTGTTTCGTGGACCATTGAGTTTAACCAGAGCCATCTGTGTGACCATGGGTTCAGAATTATGCAACAGAGGCTGGTGGACTCACCAGTGGGTGAACAACTGAATGAACACAATGATCCTAGCCCTCCAGATTCTATCAGTAGCCAGTTTTTCAGTGGAGAGAAGTGGGACCTCTTGAGTTCCTTCCTCATCCACGACTTGTTTTCCCTTTGTCACTTTAAACTACTAGTGGCCACTAGGCCATAACTTGGGGGAATTCTCTCCCCCCAGACAGTGGCTCTGTGCTATCACTAAAGGCAGTTCTAACTAAATCTCTATTGTTTTAATAAAACTTGAGATTCAAAGGCTAGCGTTAAAACCTGTGAGCTCAGAGAGTTAGAATATCAACTGGCTAACTTTTTCTCTGGGCATCCTGGGTGCCACTCCCTTCCACACTGCCCCAACTAAAAAACAAACAAACAAACAAAACCATGCTAAGCTCCTCCCTGCCACTTCCTGTAAACCTGTTGCTAACCCCATCTCTCTAAGCCCAGGTTAATTTTATTTAATTTATGCAAATGCCACACATCTTGGCACATTCCACATGAACAAATGCAACATGTATTCGCCTGGTTAAACAAACATCCCACAGCAATCCCTGACTCTGGTCATATAAGCTTTGTGAAGGCCTAGTGCCAGCAGTCATAGCTGTGAATTCTTGATTGCAGTGGCCTTGTCATGCCTGACGACAGCATTTCCCAGCCTCTCTCCCTTCTTCTGGCTCTCACATTATTTCTGTGCCCTCTTCTGTAATATTCTCTGAGTCTTACCGGGGGCGGAACAAGGGTTTTGTTCAGGGCCAAGCCATCAATGGACCCTTATTCTCAGCGCTTAAACAGGCAGGACTCTGCATTCACTGCCGTTCTTCGGAAAAAGAAACTCTCTAAGTAAGACTAAAAAAGCAACACTAGTGTCTGAGTATAAACATAAATATTCAGAAGCCATTTTGACCCCTTGGCAATTTAGCTAACGAACAGTAATAAGTACTCCCTTAGGACCTGTGTCCTTCCCAGCCATAGATTTTTGTCTGAGTTAACAGTACTAGGTATGGATTCCCTCTTGTGGAGTGGGCCTCAAAGCTAAGCAGAGAGAGACTGGTTTCTTCCATAACATCTCTGTTCCTGTTGTAGCAGTGGGGACATCTAAGCCAAAAAACAAACAAACAAACAAAAAACAAAACAAACAAACAAACCAAAAAACCTGTTTTAAAGCCCTTGCAAAGTCAAGAGCAGTGGTGCATGCTCTCATCCATCATGAGATGGGCAAAGAAAGAGCATCAAGGATTTGAGGGCAGCTACCCTGTCTCAAAACACACAGAAATGTACACACAGACACAGACAACAGACACAGGTACACACACACACATAGACAGACACACACAGAGACACACACACAGATACACATATACATGCACACACACACATGCACACACCGCAAGCACCCTCTTTCCGTCTACAAATATACCTCTCCAGCTCCTGGGTTCACTGACTTCTTTGTGCTCCTCAGCATTTCTCTCCTGATTCATTTGTCTGTGCCTTGGAGAAGGCAGGAATTCTTGCTGTCTCTGTTTCTATCCCTCTTCATATGATAGAAAGATGTCTATTTGTCAAGTAACTGTTACCCAATCTCAGAATCAAAGACTAAATTATGACTAAATCTTAAATAGAGAATATTTGTAAGTATGAATGTGCTGCTTAGAAGCAACTCCATATGATATGTAAATATGAAGGAATTAAGAATAGAATGTAAAGAGAAACTTGGCTGGAAGCTTCATGGAAAGATGTGCCTGTGCGGGGTAGGAGATGCCCACTGCTGATTTCCCACTGGGAAAGGTGGAAGTTGTATGGATCTCAATAATCCTGTCTTGTTTAGAAGGCTGGGCATCCTTAGCATAAAGTATTCATTCCTTTTGCTTTGTTCCTTATACTTTAAGATCTTATATTCTTCCTCCCCCTCTTCTATAGGATTCCCTGGGCTCCACCTAATGTTTGGCTGTGGGGTATCTATAGCTGCTCCTATTGGTTGCTGGACGAAGCCTCTCTGATGATGATTATGCTAGGCTCCAGTCTACTAGTATAGCAGAATATCATCAGAAGTAATTTCATTTACTATTTTCTGTTTTTAGCCAGTTGTGCTAGGTTCTGTGCTAGGTCTCTGGGCTATCCAGCCTTTGGTTCCTGGTCCTTCAGGCATGGGCACAGGTCTCAAATTGGCCCAGTCATGGGCTTGCCACTCCCACAATCCCATGCCACCTTTACCTGAGCACATCTTGCAGACAGGGCAAACTGTAGGTGAAAGGTTTTGTGGCTGGGTTGATGTCCCAGTCTCTTCACTGGAAACCTTACCTCACACAAGAACACAACTCACAGAATCAGCTAAACAAGCTCATAATGGCTCACAGAGACTGAACCGGGGAGCCTGCATGGGTCTGACATAGGTCTTCTGCATGTATGTTATAGTATGATTGTGGAGCTTGGTCTTCTTGTGGGACTCATAACAGTGGGAATAGAGACTCTCTGAATCTTTTGCCTAGATAGGCTTTGGGCCTAGTATTATTGTGACTTGTTACACTATGTTCAATTGATATCATTGAGAGGTCTGCTCTTTTCTGGAGGGAAATGGAGGAAGAGTGGAGCTGGGGGAGAGGAGCGGGGGATAGAGACGAGGAGGAGAGGAGGGAAACTGTGGTAAGTATAAAATATGAGAGAACAATAAAAACAATCTTATATTCTTGTTGCTTTTCTACAATTTATATTTACTTATTTATTTTTAGAAGGAACAAAAACATCAGTTCAATCTAGAAAGGCTTTCCTAACCATCCAACTTGGACCTTTCTTTCAACTAGGACACTACAAAATAATAATGATAATAAAAACAACACAAAGTAACTTTCACTCATTTGGGGGTTTTAGTGACCAAGTGATAGCTGCATCTGGAATATCAAGTTATATAGTTCATGTAATTTTTATATCTGCCAGATATATTTTAGAATGTAAATGAAGAAGGCTAATTAATTTTAATACAATCATCTCAAATTAACTTCCCTCCCACGATTGAAATGACCTCTCTAGATTTATCCTGCTCTATTTCCCTGTTAAGCGAAAACACATTTCTTCTCTCTCTGGGCTGTTCATGCCTACTCAAGCAGTGTTTAGCAGAGCTCTTGTCAAGGACAGCATAACCAGTCAGGTTGGTCCGAATTTAATCAACACTCTAGTCCAGTGCTTATTTTATCACTTAGAATAATAGCAGTCCTCAGAGAGTTCATGTATTTTTTTTTTCGGTGCTGTAGTATTCAGGGTCACTCTAGACACGACAGTCCCTTATGAACAAAAGTGGATTTGATTCTCTCTTCTGGCAGCCACACATCAAGGGTCTCCTTTCTCATGCTCATCCTTTCATGTTAGACTTCTGGTCCTTGGTCCTCCTCCCTGGGGACTTACGTCTTCCACTGCATGTATTTTTTTTTTTTTTAATCGGGAAAACTCTAAGCTTCGAAGAGTCTCAAAGGTCGTTTGTACATTTCATAGAAGAGAAGCCCAGGGCTACAGAGGTCCTGAGACCTGACAGATGTCACACTGCTAATTAGGGGAGGGTTGAAGCTGGACTCCAGGTCTTTTGACCTTTGCTCCAGGTCTTTACTGTCATAGGAGGGAAGGCACAGCGCAGTACAGGCCTTAGAGATTCCATGTGCATTTTAGAATTGTAAGCTTTAGTTAACCCGTTTCTCTTTTGTTTTACAAAGTCTTAAATCCCTCCTCCCCCCCACCCAGTTCTCCTGTCTTATACGGAAGATGAATCTGACACGGTGCCAAGAGAATTGATTCTCCCAAAAAGAGTGGAAAACACGTAGCACGAGTACTGAGGGACGTTCAAGGGTGCTTAGCGCTTGCTCCGTGATTCCCGGACAGCTCAGGAAGCATGCCTGCTCCGATTGTCCTGAGAGACTAGAAGAGGTGCAGTGTTGCAGTGAGCGAGTGGGTACTGTTCTCGGTATTGGGATATCTCCCTGCCTCCCACACAGGAAAAGAAAAGAAAGAGAGGAAAGAAAGCAAAGCAAAGCATAAGCACTGTCTACAAAGCTCGGAAAGCCTGGAAGCCGATGAGACTCAGTCCTAAGGCTCCAAGTAAAATGTCAGAAGAAACTGTATGTCACAGTTGAGATCCCAGAAGATCACCTGCACATCTTTTTATGCCACATGCAGATCTACTGTGAGTGTCCTCTCAGCCTCACAGAGGGCTGTCCCGACCCTGTGCTGCAATGAATCTTCATCTGTGGCAGGAGGAATGAGGTGCAAAGGGCCTGGAGCACTTCATCTTCTATGTGGCTGGATGTAGACACCTGGTGCAGGAAATTTTAAAAAAACACTGGAGCAGACATGTCAAAGGTCTCCAGTCTCTTTGGACTTCGACCAGACCTCTCTCCTCTCCAGACCTTCATGTCTGCTATGGTTCTGATCCCCAGAGCCTAACAAATCTCTAAAACCACAAAGTGCAGAAATGTCTTTCGAGAGCAATGCAGTAATTTGAGGGACCGAGTTGTACCAATGTGATGTAGGTGGGTCTTCTATCTATCTGTTACTTTCATTGGTTAATAAAGAA
>LOJH01042142.1:0-14257 GCA_001685095.1 Ellobius talpinus | reverse complement strand
CATGGTTACAGTGACTTCCCACACAGTAATTTATTCCTTCCCTGGAGAGATTGTGGGAGATGGGAGAAAAAGAAAGTAGATTATATTTTGATAAACAAACAACAACAACAACAAAAACAGCAGTGCCTTAATTCTTAAAGTTCCATAAACTAGGGATGTTTATCTATCTCCCTCTTCTGCCAGCTAACTCCAGAGTAAAGATGACAGAAACATATACATTTGATATCAGACAAGCCTCCTCAATCGAAAAATCATGTTAGAACCAACAATAGACCCCAAAAGTCTCTGCTGTCTGAGGTTTCTTTTTTCATTTCTATTTTGTACCACCGAATACTTATCAAGGCCATGTCACATTCAAGGTTTAATTAATTATTCTGAAAAACCTTCATGTCAGAGGAAGCATGAAGAGGGTGAAGAATTATGAGATGATCAGAAGTTTCCCAAGCCTTCCAGAACCTGCTAGTATCAGAGCAACTGAGCTCTGAGATTTTTGCAGATGTCAGTTGTCCCCACTTCTGCTTGCTAACTGCAGTTATCAGAGGAACTCAGAAAATTTCCAGATGCCTCGTCTCTGCTGCAGCCTAACTGAATCAGATTCCCCAATAGATGGGATACACATGTCTGTATTTTTTAAAGCATGCTGGTGGATTCTCTGAGCTCAAGTTGACAGTGGCAGCATTTAAAGTTCCTGTATTTCTTTCAATGGGAGCTGACTTCTTTCCCATTAGTAGCAGCTAATGCCTCTTTTAGTATTCACATAGGATGCAGAATTTATTTTATTTAAGCCCTCACACAGTACTCTGTGAAGTCTCTTGCAATACAACAGTCCCATGAAATTACCCACTCTCAGAGCAAAAACAAAATAAAACTAATCCCTTTAAATTCATGCTGCTGTATGGAGGTCAAACATTGACTGCATCCATGTGGCCCTGGAGAGATGAGGCTGCATTGCCTGACTAAAGTTCAGAAGAAGAAATGCAAGAAGCCATGAGCCTTTGTTTAAATTCCTGGCGATGATGGCTTCCGTGTAAGCAGGAACATCCTTGTTGTAGAATGAGCATCAGAAGACAGATGAGCATCAAACTGCCAGTCTCTTATGCCAGAGCCCCTGTGTATTATTGCTGGTATCCATGTGTAACAGATAGTATTGTGCACTGAGCTGGAAGATAAGAAATAGATATGAGATGATGATTTACAAAAGGGTGCTTAAAACTCCTTGACCCAGCAGGAGAAGGAAACAGTGGGAAAGAAGGCCGTGCTGTCAAACTCAAAATCCATAAACAGGGGTACTTTTTCTCCTTTCCCTCCAAAGATCATTTCTTGAAGATATAACTTGATTCATGCCTTATATTCATTGGCTAATTTCTAAAATGTATGAACCAAAAATTTCTATCTTATCCCTGCTTGTTGTTTTTCTTTAATTTTTTTTCCATTTTAAACTATTATTTTAAAGTGTCTTTAAAACTTTTTTTTGACTTTGGGAAAGTTTTTCTATAGCTATTTTTACTCCTTTTTGTAAGTTATTCTTCCATTAACCTGTTGCATCTTAAGAAAAGTATGTGGCCATATAAAACTAAGTGACAAGGTCTTAACAGCAACAAGAAGCCTAAAAGAGAACTAGAAAATGGTTGCATGATTTCCTATGACAAAATTGTTTTAGTTCATGGTTTTCTTACTGAGAGAGAAAGAAGCAACACTAGAAACGTGATGACGATAGATGTATTAAGGTCATTAAAGTATTGTTTGATTGGTGGCTTGTCTGTAACAAGTAAAAATGTGTTGCTTATTAATTAAAGACTAAGCATTTTAGAATCATTTTAATATTAAAAATAATTGCAAGACCAAAGTCTGAACTTGCATTGTCAAAAATGGAGAATGATTTATCTGAGGGGCCATCTTAGATAGACCAGATATTCCACTAGGAAATGAAACACCATTCTAGGGTGAGTTTAACATCCAGGGTAATGAAACATCCCCTCTCCTTTGTGCCAAGTACATTGGTTTCAAGTACATTGTCTAATGAGTATAATTCTCATATCCTCCACTTGCTACCTGGGTGGTAGGGAGTGATACTAAACCCTTAGTTCCCAACCTCTTCCTTTCTTAAAAAATTGATGAAAATAATCTATATATCACAGAGATGTGACGTTTCAAATACACAAACTTCAGGTGGGATTCATAAATGTGTGATTCCATTGCTGTTGTTAAAATGTAGGGAGTCTCCAAGTCATCTTGTACTTAGATGAGTCTTGATTGGTCTGTTTCTTCATGGAGGAAGGGTGAGAATAATTTTACCAATACTCTTCACTGAAAATTCAATAAGAACGTCTGTAATTCGTTGAAGAAACACTAAAGCAGAAAGAAAGTGAATGAAGCATTAATTGCTCTCTTTAAGGTGTTGTAGTGCAGAGCCCAGTGTAGAGTCAAAGAGATCATGATTATTAACTAACATGAACTTGAGTATGAGCTCTCCTTTATGACTGATACCTTAGAAAAATAATCTAACCTGTCTAAACCTCAGTTCACTCCAAAGTAACACGTAAAGGTTTAACTGATGTCTGTATTTAAAATACATGTTTGCTACTTATTAGCGCTGTGTTAATTATTATTATTGTTATGTATTATCTTGGAAAAAAGTTAGCATGGAGGCATGTGGGCAGGTTTGATTGGGAGAAGTCGGGAACTTCAGGACTCATGGGGAATGGCTTACCAAAAAGACAGTTATCTGAGCCTTTAAACTCCACCAGTGTACTCCTTACCATCTCTTTCCATCAGAGTCTGCTAACTGGGATACTTAGTCAGATGATAAGGATCCCTGGGTCTCTGCCATGGGCTGGACAACTTTTTTTCTAGGTGCAAACTATTAAATAGTGAATGGAGTTGGTAACAGTCCTAGAAAGTTAGGAACTATCATCCAGCATAGATCAGGAGTTCTCAATCTGTGCATCATGACCCCTTTGGGGTTGAATGACCCTTTCACAGGGGTCAACTAAGACCATCGGAAAACACAGATATTTACATTATGATTTATAAGAGTAGCAAAATTACAGTTATGAAGTAGAAATAAAAATAATTTTTATGGTTCGTGGTCACCACAATATGAGGAACTGTATTAAAGGGTCACAGCATTAGGAAGGTTGAGAAACACTGTCATAGGCAGAAGCAATATACATGAACTAAGAAACAAATATTGCAAAAAGAAAGCAAATTAGCTTGAGAGTCATGTTATTTTATCAGGAGGCCCGGTAGAACCCAATTTAAAGGTAAAATGGACTAGAGACAAGAGGAGCAGTCCTTATAAGGATTTTCGAAAAGAACATGGCTATTAAAGGATGCTGTATATAAAAGACATCCAAGTAAAAAATGGTTGTATTAGTGTATTTAGGTTATTTATCCATAAGTTTAAAAAAAAGAAACTAAATAAGAGGAGATGGAGGGATTAAATGGAAGGCATAGCTATATGGTTACACTATGTTCTCAAAAAAATTAAAAATAAAATAATGAAGTTTCCTCACAAATATTAAAATTAAAAAGCTTGTGGTCTATGTCTAGGTAGCTATGGCGACTGCTTACATTAAACATAGTGGAAAGAGCAACAAGGTTTAGGAAAAATTTCTAGGTCATGCAAGAAGTTCCGTGAAGTCCTTCATAACCCATGTCATGGCTTCAAGCAGGTTTATGGGGGTCTGTTACTAATAGCTTAGTCTCTGGCCAGGAGCTCAGAGGAGTTGTTCATGTGTAACCCTGTTTATTTCTTCTCAGCAGGAAATCTGAGAGATGCTTGAAGTAAAGGTTTTGTTCTCCCGACAGCACTCAAGTTCTCCAACTGGATTCTCATGTTGGCATAGTTAAGTCTGCCAGTGGAAAGTGATAGGCTTGGGAATTCTGTCTCTGACCTCTTTCTATAAGAGCAAATTCTCATCACACTTATAATATTCTTTCTCTAATATTTATTTTTCACACTTGTGATTTCTACTTGATTTCCCATTAGGTCCCAACAACTAAGGATAAACTCCATGGATGCACACATTAGGCTTCTGTGAGTGCAGATAACCATGGAGATATGGGAGTCATTAAGCAAATAAATATAACATGAATCCCTCCTCATGCTTTCCCTCCTGGTTATGCAAAGAAAATGGAGTCAGGAGTCTGTTGAGGGGTTCAGACAGGATGGAGACAGACGCATGCCCGAGACATTTGGGAAGATTTCATGAGCCCCTTCGAAACTTCTCACAGCCTTGTGTCTCATTAAAAGAGAGGTCGCAATGATATTTGTGTACGGTGATAAACTAAACATTTATGATTTTATATTAAAGTTATGTACAGTTCCCTACATCACTATACCCGAAATGTACAATACTCAGAATGACAGCAATCAATGGCAGACCAGGCAGCTTTAAGGAGTCTCTCAGCATTTAATGAAAGATAGAAAGCAGTTTCTCTTCCAAAGTATAGGATCTGTGATACCAGAGGTGACACTGTGACCTGGAACCCGGGGAAGGGGGTGAGTCTGCTTGGGCATTATGGTAAAGAGTTAGGGAAAGTAAGCTGGATTAACAAATGAGGTAAAGAAATTGTTCATTAATTGTTTAGTTTTTAAGTGACACTGTTTTTTCCCCGTTTGTTAGGGAGATGGAAGCATGCATTGGAAACACTATTTCTAATTATTACTGTAAGTAGGAGGTTTCTGGCACAAGGTCAAGAAATAATAGGAGAATGTGTGAATCTCACTATTGAGCTGCACTGAGCCTAATCATTTGAATAAAACCAGTTGTTTTTTTTTCTTGGACCGTCTCTGGGCTGTTCAGTGTTCTGGATGAATCTAACACAATCAGGCTGCTCTCTGGTGTATAACCACTTCCTGCTGACTCAGGGCAAGCTTGTTTCCTCTGCTGTTTATTAAAGTAAAACATTCATATTAAACCACCGTTTTTTAGTGATGACCAAATATATATTAGTAATGACATCATTAAAGCTATTCTGTTTAAAATGAACTTTCACATCAGCACGTTACAAAACAGCACACACAAATCTTTCTAATTTCACTGAGGATGGTTTGGAAAAGCTTCCACATCTTTCTGGCCCCCTTACACATGAGGATTTGATGTGTCTTTCAGGAGACAATCTAAGTTTTTATGGCCATGAAAAGTGAATACTGTTTCCACCACACCACATGGCAAATAATGTATAATTCATGTTTTTTCATTAACATGCAAACGGGAAATAGTGTCTTCTATGTTTGCATCTACTAATAATCTATTAAATATTTAGAAGCATAATAAAGAATAATAAAAATATTTGGTCTGGATACTGTTTAAGTTCACTGTTCCCTTATTTGTTTTTATTTGTCCACATATTTACACATGTAAAATGTGGGGAAAAAACAGACCAACGCATAATCAATTCAGCAACTGGCACTTGTGAAATAAGATAATAACTTTGTTTCTGTTGTTCTTGGTGCTTTTCAGAGCGTTTCAACAAAGACTGCATTTGCCAACCATGGCACCAATCATGAGGCTGGTATTAGCCCCATCTCATGGATCAAACAACCAAGACAGAGTTTTGCTGGGATTGTTTTGTAAATATTTAGTCTCCTAGCCAGCACAGCCTCTAGCTGTCATATCTTCTAATTCACTGTACGAAAGGACTACAATAGAATCTTAATATAAGATCATAGAGTTTCTGGTCTTTGATAAATTATTCGCTAAGCAATCACACAGGTTATACTGGCTTTAGGAGACAGAAGTTTTCAGTAATATTTCTAGAGAACCACATGTTTTCATTGGTTCATTAAACAAATATCTTTGAAACATTTTTAAAATTTTTTATGTAACTGTATTTGTATGAGGACATATCTGCACATGGGTGTGTAAGGACTAGCAGAGTCCGGAAGAGGCTGTTGGATCACCCGGCACTGGTTCTGAGAATCAGGTTTGAGACCTATGCAAGAACAGTATTTGCTCTTAACCCCAGAGCCATCTCTTCTGTATTCAACTACTTTTTGAAGAAAATATTTTGTTCCTCTGTGGTTGTTGTTTTTGCATGGATTTGCTGGGAACTAGGGAGGCATTAGGCAGTAAGAGCCTATCAACTGTAGGACTGTAGAGTCCAGAAAACGCTCGCTGAAAGGAAATCACTACCGTGAAGGGAGTATTGGACCAGAAGCCATTAATATTGTACAGAAACCATGTGAAGGCAAGGAAGAGCGATTGCCCAGGGAGAGAAGAACCAGGCAGATGTCACTGAGGAGCTGTGCATCCAGGTTCCTGTGGTTGACAAATGCTCAACCGGATGATATGAAAAGAAGTTTAATCCTAGATACTAAGTGGGAAAATTCAGGGGAGGATGAGTAAGTGACCCTTAAATTACTGCAGAATAAGAGAATAAATGTTCATACAAAAGGATAATGGGGATATTTTTCAGAAGACCTAAAATTTAGCATCCTGGACAAAATGTATAGAATCAGTTATGCCTCTTCTTATATAATTTAAAAATGATTGTGAAGAATCAGAAAAAAAAATAAAAGTACATTGATAAGTCAGACACAAAGTGTGGATATCTCAATGGATGTCTTCACAGTTAGCCATTGTGAAGCTGTGGAACTTCACATTTTCTCTATCAGTTATATTTTTATAACAAAGAATTAATTCAGTGACTGAGTGAAAACTAGAAAAACAATTATCTTTATTCCCTCTTTTATGATTCATGTTCCATTATCTGGGTTTCGTCTTTTCTCACCTACTAATGCTGTAGAATTCTTCAAATATAAACATTGATGATTTTCTGACCTGAGAACTGTCCCCTCTATCACAGCCACAGAGACTCAAATCCAGTAGAAATATGATAGGATATAGAATATAGGCTAAAGGATGAGAATTGGTGTTTTATTGTTGTTATCTGGATAATTCTGTCATACTGCAAGGCTTAGAAATCAGGAACATTGAGCAAGCAGAACTAACATGAGGACCACTTTTGGTCAGCAACTTATCAGCAACAGTCTATAGAGGATGGGCCTGGACAGTCTAGAATCTTTGACATCTCTAGATACACAAAGACCATAAGAACATTTTATTGCTACTTTTTTAATTTCCAAGATTATAATAAAATTATTTCATCTCTCTTTCCCTTTCTTTACCGAACCCTCCCATGAAATTCTGCACTCTTGCTCTTTTTAAATTCATGGTTTCTTTTTCTTAATTGTTGTTATATATACAGGGCTGACTATTTGGCTTTGATAAACTACTTGTGGTTTTCACTGGGGTAGAATATTTCTTCTGTTCTAAGATTTCTTTAGTCACCTGTAGTTCTTTGTTTAAATTTGAAATTTCATGACTTTCCCCCCTTCTCTATTAGCATTTCTATTGGAGTCTTCTTTGTGTTGACACAGCCATGTTGAGGTGACTTGTGATTGGTCTAACTTCTCTGGCACTTGTAGACTATACCAGCTCATAACAAACATTGAGCTCCTCTGGCTCTTACAGTTTGTCTCTCCTGTCTTGCCTAGTAATCCCTGAGCCTTACATGAAAGAGTTGTGCTATAGATGTATCAGTTAGGACTAAGCTCCACAACTCTGCATTTTGAACAGTGAGGTTTTCTTTAATGGTCTTGTCTATTGCAAAGAGAAGTTTCCTTGATGAGGATTGGGAACTGCACTTATCTGTGGGTATAGGGATAAATATTTAGAATGTCTATGCTGGTTTCATTAAGTGGCAGTTAGAGGTTCTTTTTGAAGACCTATGACTTCACTAGTTTTGGGTAATAGGCAGGTTTCTAGTATGAGACATGATTTCCTTATTGCTGAACAAACCTTAAGTTCAATTAAAGAGCTGTTGTTTACCACCGAGGTATAGGTGCCACTATTGTACCCTTATGGTTACTGGAATGTGTTCAATATGTCTATTGATTTTCTGCATCCTTTGGAAATTTCCATGGTATCTTCTGCACCATGAAAGCTTGTCCTCAGGGATGAAGTTTTCAGGTCAGGTCCAGCTCAGGCATAACAAACTTTTTAAAAGTATATTTCAAATCAGAATGGAGCAGAAGAAATTTGTGGTAACAGTTCCATTAACATCATGCTATTATTCTAGCTCTAATTATCCCTCAGAAGAAAACCTTTTTATATGGATGCCTTTACTGTCATAATATTTTTTTGTTTTGGATATTGTGGGCTCATGCTATATAAAGTACAACTCATGGGAGAGACTGGCAAGTAGGAGAATCTTCCTACTGTAAGGGAAGTCAACTAATGCGTTTAAAACCATTTTTAACTTTAAATACGATAAAATTTTAGAAATAAAATGTTTTGTGACAGCATATATATGGCAACTAGTATTGCAAGGATAGTTCAGGGAAATAAGTCAGCAGAGTGATTGATAATTTATTAGTGATCATTAGCATGGGTTCCACAGTAAGAAGCAGCGGTATTGGAGAAATTGATGTCTGATCATTATTTTTAAGATATTCCACAGAAATCAAAAATGTGTCCTGGCTTAACTTAAACAAAGCAATAATGAAAATCAAGTCACTGGCATAGAAAAGAGAACCTGTGATACTATGGATGTTCCATTGCTGGTGAGCATTGCCTATCTAGTAGTCAGAAGGCTAAGTCTGAACTTCATTACTCATAAAAAATGTAAAAAAAAGAATAGATGAGAAGAGAGCCTTGTGCTATATGTGTTTGCTTCAGTGTATAAAAAGGAACTATGTCGTTCTAGATATAACTCTTCTTGTTAAACAAAAATCGGGTGATTTCCATAAAAATACACAGCAGCCCTTCATGGCACTAGGAATCACAGCACTGCCTGAGACTTAATCGGGAACATTTAAGATATGGAGATACCACATGTGGTTGGAAAACTTTACAGATAGAGCCCTATAAACAGAAAATCACATACGTATCTCTTCTCTTGATTTCCTTACCCAAAATATCTGTGATGATCTGCCTGATAATTACAAAATAATCATAACAGTTTAGTCATTAATGCTTGGAATCAACATGGCTAAATTTTTGCAGTATAAAACCCACAAAAGAATATATTTCTACCTATTTTATTTTACTTCTTTTTTTGTCCTAGCCCATGAACTATGCTTGCTTGATTCACATATCTCTACTAGCTGAAAATTCTATCTGTTCCTTGTGTCCAATTTCCAAGTTCCAAGCATTAGCAGCATGACCACAAAGATCTATGATTTGATGTTCTATTTGATTGTTGTGTGTTTGTTTTAATGGAAAAGTAGAAAGGGAGAGGAATATTGGATTTGCTGTCTCGCCAACACAATTCTAAAAAGCATTAAGCTGAAACCGGTACAGGTGTTTATTTTCTGACTCTCTCTTGTATAATGGGAACAGTCAAGACCTGAACATGAGTCGATATAAGTTTCGTGGTTTTATGATAAGCGCATCAGCCAGCAGATAACATAAACCCCAGTGACAGCTGCGATGGTTCTTGGAATCCGCCATCCTTCAATCACATGTTCCCTGTAGGGTACGTACACAGCGGTAGAATAGGGTCACGGCTTATGGCAGATGTTGACCATCTCTGAGTTATGTGGAATTTCTCTCTGTGAACCCATGCCTAACTATCATCACATCAAACCACAGGTACAATGAAGCCCATTTTCTTGTTTGACATGGTACTGCTATTACTCTGGAGGAAAAGCCTTATGTTCTTGCTGGCTGGGAAGACGTCTCCCCAAAAGCTGAAGTACATAGAATTCAGGACTATTCCTGTCACCAGAATAACAAAGCAATGAATGGTTTCCCCTGGAGTTACATATCACTTATTACACTGTAATGTCTTTAAACAAGGAAACCTAACACAGTAATAATCTTAACCAAAAGCTACTTTTTGTAGAAATTCTTATAACATTTCAATGCTTCATGGATGCGATTCTGCTGATTGCTAGAAGTTGTTACGGTAAACACTCCCCCTTTTCATGGGAAAGCCTAACTGCCCCATTGATTGATTTGCTGAGTGAAATCTTGTCATTGAGCAATCAGGCCATGTTTACTGTGAGCCTCTGATAAAAGAATAAAGACTATAAACATCAAGGGTCAGAGTGTTTCTCAGCAAAGTGCCAGGAAATACTGGACAAACAGAAATTTTCTAGACACTGTGGAGAAACTAAAATAAAAACAAAGTGAGTAAAACATGTGGAGTCAATGGGCATCTGTTGGCAGACTACAAGGATATTAAAGGTAGAAATAAGAAAAACGTTCAAGAAAGGGTTAAGAAAAAACTGCATGATGGGGCCAATGATTAATAATTTTAGTAAGTAAGCTATAACCTTGGCAGTCTAAAAAGATGATTATACATCAACTTATTGTATAGCCTCAGAGAATCTCCTATGGTCTAGAGTGTAGTCTTTTCAGACCCTGGACCTGATCTAGTCTCACAACCAGAGTGCTCATCTCTTAGTATATTGATGCTGCTGGGTACAGAGCGGGTTACACAAAATTCTGAAGAAACGCCCATGTGAAATTTGAAACAGACAGCAAATGCCTTTGACTCTGACTAAAGTACCATTTATTTGTATGTGTGTGTGTGTGTGTGTGTGTGTGTGTGTGTAGGTCAGAGTACACTTTGGGTATCATTTTTGGAAATATTTTCCAAAATATATTTGAGACAGGGTATCCCATTGGCTTGGAATCCACCCATTAAGTTAGGCCGGCCAGTCCATGAGCTTTAGGGAGTCCATGTCTCCAATGACACAGCACTGTGGTTATAAATTCATGTCACTACATCTTTTAATGATGGATTCTGGAAGAAGAACTCTGGTCCTAAGGCTTGCTAGATAATCTCTTTACCAACTGAGCCATTTCCTGAGCTTCTTCTATAATACTATGTAAAAAACTCAGAAAAGAGTATAAAGTACCTGGATGTGTGCCTCTGGTGTTCTATTGTAGACTAATTACAGGAGAAATAAGTGCTTTCATGAAAAATTGACCAGAGCCCCCAATCCACATACCTTTGCAGGCTGACTGTCCTTCCTCCAACATGGACAGGAATTATCATCAAGAAAACTCTAACCTCTGCATTTACTTTGTCACTTTGCAAGATGTGCCACAGCTTGTTACCACAAGAGAAGTATTCATCCTAATAGTTCCTAGGAAATAGAGGAAATAACTTTACATTATACACTGCTACACTTTCTTGATACTTTGTATTTTGTCTTTAGTTTGGCAAATGGTACAAACTCTTAAATCTCTTCTCTCTGACCAGAAGAATGCCTTAAAAAGAGAAAGGAAGGGGGATACTTTTTTCTGATCATAAAGTATTCACTTTATTATGGTTCTCACAGAAATATGTACACATCTGTACATTTTAATGTGTTATGGTTCTTTCTTTTCCTAAGCATTTTTCCTACAGCTTATAAGAACGAGTGATGTGTTTGAATAGATTAGTCACATGAGAAAGCTATATTGAAGGATCTTTATATCTTGAACTTGTGTGATCATTAAAAAATGTAACTACACATTAAAGTTGCTGCCTGTTCAGCTCAAGTCTACAGTATGCTCATGAACAAATTGTTCTAATTCTAGAAATTGATAAGTTATGAAATACCCTTGCATGTCATTCCTTGTGTACCCACATGTGTGCTGTACATGCATGTTCACGTATATTTACATGTGTTTTGTGTGTGGAGGCCTGAAGTTTATGCCCAAGTGCTTTATCCACTGAGCAATTTCTACAACCCTTCATTACAGAAAATTCTCACCATATTATCATCTGATAAGCTCAATAGAAAACTCTGTATTATTGTTCCTTTCCTGACATGTTTATGATAAGTTGAGCTATAACTAATAATAAATACAGTTTAGATCTAGTTTTCCTTATTCTTGCCCCCACATCATAACAGAACTCTTTTTGTCTGAAAAATATTCTGTACCTTCACGGTGATGATGTTTCTGGAGTCAAAGGCCCCTCATCGCTAGATGATAGCAGAGAATGCTAAGTATAAACTCAGCAAGGATCGAGAGTGTGATCTATGTGAACAGTCCCTAAAGAGAACTCTTTCTGAAGCAGCCATACAGGTTTAGCAGATTTCATGTTTCCTTACACAAAATATAAATATGAATTACAATGCCAGACAAACTCGCTTACTTCTTTTGCAGGAATTAAATTATTTGGGGTGGTTATCTACATTGATCCAATTAAAGCTCAGACAGGCAAATCCTCCCTTTCATTTTGTGATGCACAGACCCGGTCTTTGTTGTGTGCCCCTGGGAGTTACAGTTGAAAATGAAAGCAATTAAAGAGTTTCTGGGAATTATCTCACTGTTAGGAATTGCACACTCATCTGGTAAAAAGAGAAATGATGGGAGAAATGTGGAAAACATCCTCAGAGTGGTAGCCATGAGCATAAAAGAGGAAATAAAAAGAAGAGCTAATGAAAGTGTGATCAATTAGACACTCATGTGTCTACCTTGATGCTTCTCATAAACAAACCTTCATTCTACCAGAGTCCTATACTGAAAACATGCTATTCGTGCTGCGTGATCAAAGTGCTCATATTGATGGAAGTTTCCAGAAAAATTTATATTATAATAGAAAGTTACAAAAGACGGAAAATTGGTATTGATTATGTGGAGAGCACCAAGAGGGCCCAAATAATATGGAGAGACTTAGGAAACAAGACATCGTAAAGCTTGTTTTGATGAAAAGGGATGCTAGTGTAAGCTGACTGCCTCTGAGGAAAGGGAATTTCAACAGAGGTCTAGAGTAACTTTCACAAGGGTCAGAGAGATGCAAGAACCTGGCATGCTTAGTGAATACGGGAGACTGATATTTAAATACGGGAGACATATTTAAAGACATTTCCTGAAGGATCATGTGCATTAGAGTTCAGACGTTTCGCTGGGAGGCCATAACATGATGCTAAATTGTAGCGTGCCATGGTGACATGGTGTGAGTTCTGGATGGAAGAGCAGACATGCGAGTCCTTGGGTACCGGGTCTACCTTACACGATGATGGAACTCTTTTTCTACTTGCTGACTAATGTAGCAACAGTATCCAGGATGGGCTGTGAGCTTCATCACCATAATCACTCCAAACTACCTTCGAGGATTTGAGATGATTTCTCAAAACAAACCACCATCAAACTAATGAACTTCCTTGTAGATTGCAGGTTGAGCTAAATGATTTTTATGGCCATTTTGTCTTGAAATGCATATGCTACCTTGTTTTTTCATTTTTGAACTCCGCCATCCCCCATTTTTAATTTAGCATACGCATTATTTTGTTTTATTTTTGCCATTTGAAAACAAAATTTACTTTTATTGATTTCCCTCCTTCTTTTTCTACCTATCATCCCCAGGGCATCTTAACCTGCTCCTACTACCAATCTACTCACCTAGATTTCTGTCAGCTCCTCTACTCTACAAATGAATTGCTGAGAAACTGACATGGCTGATTCTCAATATTGAAAAGAGCATCAGTGAGTCACAGGGGAAAATGATCCAGTCCTTATATTAAAAGGTGGGAGGTTCACAGAATGAGACACTCAGGAAGAATGCTGCTTATAAAGCTGCACCGAGTGCTGAAATATGACAGAAGCCATGAGAGCATGGTACACTTGGAAGGAGAATAATTAATTTCCACACCTCCTACTTAAGCAGCAGTCCAGCACTGTAGAATAAGAATAAAAGTGAAATAGTCTAAGTCCATCTGTAGATTTTGTTTTTGTACTGGAGTGGGCCAATACATTTCAACATCACTGCCAACTTTTACTTTTAAAAATACAAGTGAAACAACAACAAAAAAGAGAAACAATTCACAATTCCAACTTTGTGGCCATTTCAATTTTTAGAGAAAGAGTGAGAGATGCATAATAAAGATGGGGTCTGCTTTGGTGAGATTTATTTAAACAGAATTGACAGATTCTGTAACTTGAAATTAAAGCATCAATGAAACAATACAGTGTGATGAATTCTGCTTTCACAGGCTGAGCCACTGAGCTTCTAGCCTTGCACCTGCCACACCACCATGATACATTCTGAACGACCGATGCCACATGAAGCCCTCTCACACTCATCTTCAAAGGCTTTCTAGAAATTTAGGATCTCTACTTTCAACTTCAAACTGTGGGGTGATCTACTAAATTTATTTTTTATTATTTATTGATTTCATTGAGTTCTACATTTTCTCTGCTCCCCTCCCTGCATTTCCCCTCCCCCCACAACGCTCCCCCAAGGTCCCCACGCTCCCAATTTACTCAGGAGATCTTGTTTTTTCTACTTCCCATGTAGATTAGAT
>LOJH01042140.1:4102-15678 GCA_001685095.1 Ellobius talpinus | reverse complement strand
TAGACCAGGCTGGCCTCGAACTCACAGATATCTGCCTGCCTCTGCCTCCCGAGTACTGAGATTAAAGGCGTGTGCCACAACCGCCCAGCTTCATTCTCCTTCTTGATTTCCTGCCCCTGGTTTCCTTTGATAACTGAGTGTAAGATGAAATGAACCTTTACTCAACCACAGAATAAGCTAATTAGAACCATGAAAAGGTTTAGAAAATGACATACAGATAGATAGCTCACATATTTTTTAGTTCAAGTTAATAAATGTCCATGAGTCTACTAGTTTTGGACAATAAACCCAAGAATTTTTCTTGGAGTCAATTTTCCCATTGGAGGTTTTATTACTTCCTGTTACCAGTCATGTCCACTATGAATCATTGTGACTTTTGTCTAAATTTTTCTTTGTAGCTCTTAATTGATCAGGATGTAAAGACTTTTAAAACAGTATGTGCACTGAATTTTATTAAAGTTTTAAGACAGCTTCTGTGTTTTACAGTCATCTCATCACAATAATTTGACAGATATATTTTAATGAATCCCCTTTTATCAGCCATCCTAAAATATTTGACTTAGCTAAATGAGAATGAGAAGATCTTCAAGAGCTTATTGTTTAAGTCATTTGCTTATTTTGCATATTTTCTTTTTGATTGATAGGATAATTGATTGTTTAATTTTGCAAGATCCTACAAAATACATTCACTTACTTAGGATTTTGGGCTGAACTTCAAAATGCTCTAGGGAGATGCACAGGAGCTCTAGAAGAGTTGACCTAAAAAAACAGGGTGCCCTTGATCAAGATGACAGACTCTTGAATGTACATCTAGACCCTGTCTCAAACAGAAATCATCTATGACTCTTTTAATGAGACTGAATCTAAAAGAATATTTTTCTCAAAAGAGGGGATCATTTTTTTCCTTAGAGTACAATCAATATCCCTTCTCCTCTTCTGAGAACTCAAGGTTCAGAGCTTTTACCTGAATCTTCTAATATATCCTATATTGTTCTGTCTTTTTCCTAACTACTTTGATTCTTCCTTTTATCCCCTGAGTAAGAAATCCCAGTGAAAATTTCCCTAAGTATTTTACATGCATTCCCACACTATTTGAAACACTTTCTATACTTTTATGAAAATTCAAATTTCATTCTTATGCAATGTCTCTTTGCATCATTGAGAAAATAGAGCTCTCTGTCATACATAAACCCAGTTAATATTGATTGACTCTCACATCAGATATTAGGATAAGGACTGGAAGTGTGATTCATTAGAAGAATATATCCCTAGTATGTGGGAGGCCTGGAAATTCATTCCAAGCACCATCCATGAATTAGGAGCCAAAGAAGCTTTCAGGTGTAGACAGAGGCTACTCGTTCATTTCCCAACTGCTCAGACCCAAATGATCACATAGAAACTATTCAATCAATGACTCAGACATATTTCTAGGTAGCTCTTACATCTTGAATTAACCCATTTCTATTAATCTATGTATTGGCATGAAGCTGTGGCTTACTGATAAGGATCTGACATCTGTCTCCTTTGGCAGCTACATGGTGTCTCTCTGACTCCACCTATTTTCTCTATATATCTCTTACAGCCTGGCTATATTCTGCCCTGCTATAGGCTGAAGCAACTTCTTTATCAACCAATGGTAATAAAACATATTTACCGAATGCAGAGGGGAATCGCACATCATTCCGGTAACATAAGAACTGAAGTTGGAGCAAAGTCAAAGTTCACATTTTGAGCTAGGTAGAGGCTTCAGAATGTCTATGTTAATATATTGAAACTGATTAATGAATTGGCAGAAATTAGGTGCCTTAAAATACATCAGCCTTGCTATGTCACTGTTCTGGCAACCAGCAGTTGGAATTCAAGCTTTGAGTAGGAGCCACAATTCTAGAGAAAAGTGACTTATGTCTTGCCTCTCCTCAACTGTAGAGACTGCCAGGCTTTGCCATCTTGATGCCTGTGAACATTTTGCACGTGAGTTTCCACTCTCATATCACCTTCTTCATTGTCTTGTCCTCTGTGAATTTTAATCTCTTTTGTTTACCAGGTTATAAAAAGTTACCATTGTGAAGCATGATTGGATAAAACTCAGGGTCAGAAATTGTGATTCAACCTGAAGATTTGAAAAGTAAAACAACCAGCCCTGGCTCTTACCTTGACCTCAGTCTGAAGTGGCCATCCTGCCTCCTGGAATTTCAGAAGAAGATTGTGTCTCTGAGAGTTGTTTCCTCCCATTTTATAATCATCTCTAGGGCTGGGATTAAAGGTGTGCACCACTATCATTAAAGGCATGAACTGCCCAGTTTCTCTGGCAACTAGTGTGGCTACTGGAATTAAAGGTGTGTGTTAGAGTGCAACTGTTTGACTCTCAGATCTTCAGGCAGTCTTTATTAAAATATAATTGATATTCCACTATGCCACTGAATTTCTATGTATTTGTTACTTTTATTTATTCTATGGCATTCTGTTTGGCCAAAACTTGTTAATAAAGGAAGGATTTATTTTACACCACAGTTTGAAGAGTTATAGTTTATATGATGAGGAACTCATGATGATTGAAGAGAGGGTACCTAATCTTTAATCTGTAGTCAGGAAGCAGAGAGAGATGAATACTCCTGGTAAACTTGTTATCTCTCTCTTTTCTTTATATTCAGTCCAGGACCTCAGCACACTCAGAGTTTGCCTTCTTTCCCTGTGTAAATGCCCTCACATACACACTAAGAATAATGCCACCGAAGTGAAGCTAAGTTCAGACAAATTTACAATAAAGATTAAATATCAGAGGGTCCCATAAAGACTACCTAACTTCATAAAAATCTAATACAGTTATTCTTATAAAGAATATTTTTTCTCAAAAAAATGTGCACATGCATTCAAAACATGGTATGGATGTAAATGTCATAGGGCCATTCTTCAAGTCATTACGGAGGACTTTTCCTATAAGTAACAACAAATGTCCTCAAAGAGCCTATTCCTCTATTCAGAACACTTCATGGCCATTTATTTGGTTTGCTCTCACCAATAGAATAGGTACCAATCCCTTCCTGTGTTTATTGCATCATTATCTACGCCAGTCATACCCATCTTCTTTCTTTTCAAGTATCACATTATTGTGGTCTCTGTGATAGATGTTTTATTTTGTCTTTCTGCCTACAATATTTCTGCTATTGTTTGAGGTGCTCCTGAGAATTGAACTTATTGACTGTGGTAGTTGACATCAATTGTGAATTTCACAGGACCTAGAATCACCTCCTATATAAATATCTGAGAGTGTCTTTGAGGGAGCTTCTACATTGTTTTAATTGTGAAAGGACTCCACTAAATATGAGTGGCATCAGACAATGGATGGGATCCTAGACTGAAGCAATGGAAGAATCAAGCAGAGAAGAAGCATTTATTTTTCTACTTCCTAACTAGAAAAGCTCTGTAATCAGTTACCTCAATGAGAACCAACACAAATTATCCCTCTGATTGTTTTATTTGTTATTTGGTCCATCAAGGAGAACAGTGAACACAGTTGCCTGGTAATTCTATACTATCACTTAACTACAGCTACAACTCTTCCTTCTTTTGAATTTTATTTTTACATTGAGTCTCACAAAGTAACACATGCAGCTTTGAATTTGTCACCCACCTCCTCAAACACTCAAGTGACATAATATATAAATGTAATTTCATGCCTAGATTATAAGTAATTTATATGATTAACTCCTTGTTTGACATCACCTCAATAGTATTAAACAGAGTGGAGTCCAATTTTAAAGCTGACAGCCATTCTATTAGGAGAATCTTCCTGCCTTGAGGAGATTTATATTTTGTCATTGCCAGGTTTTCTTTCTCTGAACTTTAGTTTCTTTCTGTGTATGAACAGAGTATGGGATGACAATTCTGTTATATCTGTTTTAAAGATGAGATTAAAATATTCCATGTTCAGTGTCTAGATTTTGATAGCTGTCCAGCACATTTTCATTCATTTGAACTCTACCCCAGGAATCTATCTTATTTCTTTATTTAAATTTGTATAAGCAGTGTTGTGCTAGTCTGTCTTTTTTCACATTCAGAGAAAAAAATCAAAGGTACATTTCAAGTTATACAAATGTTGCATCTTCTTTTCTAAAACAGAAGTATAGGCTACCAGTTCTTTCAGTCTCTGCTTCTTTAAAGTATTTGTAAGCATATGCAAAGCCATTTACTAACATGTGCATGTAGCTGAAGGAAATAACCAAAGTGTTTTCTCTCAGGCATCTGCAGTCTAGTGTGTGTGTAAAGAGCTGCTCAGTAAGAGACATCCTCTAAAGTCAAAATCAGAAAGCAAACCTTCACCTCAACATGACGGATCTGTGTCAAGGACGTCGGGGAAATTTTCAGGAAATCCATAACATTTTAATCAAATTGAAGAGAGTTTTCTGAGAGCTAGAGACAGAGTGAACATTTACTATTAATGAAAAGAAAGCTGAGTGAGTCTCTAATATGAAGTGAGTCTTAGTCTTCTCATGGTGTCTTTTGAAAGTATTGTTCAGTGCTAACTTTTCCACAAACGCTTGGCCCGGAACACTTCTCTGGGATGACTTTTCAAAGAGAGGTGGGAACTCCATGCTCCCTGTGTGACACTCAAAGAAGGTGATTCAGGCCCTGTGAGTATTGTGCTCAAGAGAGAAGACCACAGTCCAGGTTCACAAAATATACTAATGGGACCACAGTATAAACACACAAGAGTTAGGAGTCCATTCTATACTAAGAGTCTCTAACCTCCAGCTACTTAGAAGGTATATGTAGTAGTCCGTTTGTACATAATCAGTTTAATAAGAAGCCCATTTTTGAACATTTGCTTTGTACTTGCTATGGACTGCCTCTAACATAGTATCATCTTGTGAATGAGGTAGTAACATTTGATTTTTTTTTTTACCAGAAGCAGAAAACAAATCTTTTCCTGATGAAGGAAGCTCTACAGTGGCTTCTAAGCCTTTGATCCATCAGGTATTGTACCAGTTCTCCCAAGAAGTAATGATCCTGTTAACATGAGTATATTATCCAGAAACTCACAGTAAGGAATTAATTTCTTCCCCTGTTACTACATCACTTTGTTTCTGGTTGAACTGAAGCTCTGACCTGATATGGTAATTCTCAAATTTCTTTGCAAAAGAGACTTTTGCTTAGAAATTTATCAATATAAGGATGCATTTGAAGCACACACAGAATAATTTTCTTTTACCTTGTGCTTGCTGAAGAGTAGGGTTTCCACTCTCAGTTGGAAGCTTTAGCACTGTTGGATAACCTCTGGGTATTAGTGAGCATTGATTTAGATTTAGAAGCCAAACAACACTAACAGTAATTGTTAAGAAGCCATCAAACAGTAGGTGAATTACAAAGGAGTAAATTAGTCACAACCTCCGCACTCTTACAACCAAAATAAATTCACATCGCTGTATGTCTAGAGACATACGACCAATATTGCCAGAGGCAGGAGAGCGAAAGACAAAGAGTAGCAATCAGTGAAAGCTCTCCTGTGACTACATGAATACTAATAAAATATAAAATAATAAATAAATAAGAGAACATAAATTTCTGGATACTACTGTCAAGGGCCAAGGAAGTTTTATTATAATGTACTAATTTATAACCAACCATTCTTTCCAACTAACACTTGAGGCAAATTAGGGTGCAGTGATATATGCAAGGAAAGATTAAAATCTCAGGAGCAAGAAACAGAAAAAAAGAAAGTTCAAGGCAGTGTATTAAAAAGAGCTAAGGTCAGGCTTAGCATATTAAGAAACTTTAATGAAGAAAATGTAATTAGGAAATGTCTCCTGTTTGTAAAAATATTCTATTCTGACTGCCATTTCAAAATAGCATGGCTTTTTTGCCTTAAAGAACAAATTCATTTTGGTAAGATTCTAGAAGTTGGAGTGTCACAGAAGTTCCATCAAGGCATAGTCTCTGATGTGCCCATAGACACTTCTTTCTGTGTTCTGAAATAAGGGAGAAAGACCTCTAGTGTCATTTCTTCTTCTTAAAGGTTGACTAATACTTATCAATTGTGGCCACTCCCCTTCAACTCATTTCACCTTAGTTGTATCCTCAAAGGCTCAATATCCAGCTATAGGTACATTGGAGCTATGACTTCTATACTTTAATTTTGGGAACGCACTTTAGTTCATGTTAAAACTATTAGCATTTAACTAAAGTATGTCATTGTCTCTTAGTCATCTGCTGCTTAAAAAGTTGACCAGGCTCAGCTTCTTGAGGTTATGCTGGTACCCTGACCTCTGTCCTCCCACCTCTGCATTCTCAAACCATGGAGGGAGTTCTCATGAATCCCTAGCTTGCTCCCATGCAGAAATGAGATCAGTTCATCTCTTGTTCTGTGGACTCATTTACAATAGTCTATTGGCTTCTGATAACAGTATCAGCATTCTAAGTATTTGGTATCCATTCGCTCATTCAGCCATCTCCTAATGAGATATGCATTAACTTCTACCGGCACAAGATTGCCATCACATCCTTTCTCTCTTACTATCCTGGTATTTTTATTTTAGTGCACATGGAATGCCAACCAGCAAAAATGAAGTGATAGAGCAAACATTTTTGCATAAAACAGTCATTGAATTATTGACTAAGATAAATTAAAATGGGTGATTACTTAAAGTAGTAAGAGAAGACTTCTTTAGATAAAAATATCTTTTAAGTAAGGTGTAAAGATGATAAAAAGCACCTACTGCAAAGAGCTTTGTATTTATGTTCCAAGAAGTGGGAACTGCTTAAATAACATCAGAACATGAACAACAGATGAGAAATAACCAAAGACCAGAAGTGTGCAAGAGAATGTATCTGCTGAAATAAAACCAAGGGCCAAGTCCCAAGCAGCCATTGCATAGAATACTGTTCTCACAGAAGAGAACACGAACAAATGTTAAAGAAATCAGTGTCCAGGGAAAGAATTGTCACGGCCAAACATATGGTACACTAGCCAGGAATGAAAGCATGAATGACATTTCTAACAACATTGGATTCACAAGGTAAGAGGCGCTCTACAAATTCCAGCGGTTCCCTCTACCCCACCACTGTCATCATACAACCTAACTGCTCATTCTTGATCACTCAATGTCAGAACTGTATTTCTCTTTCTAGGTAGAATGTCTGGAGGAAAAAATAAAGGTGGCCATATTTTTCTTCTAGAAGTAAAAGATTCCTAATGCTGAAAACCATATTTAAAGGATTTGGTTATTTGCTTTAAGAACTAAAAGAGCAACAGACTGTAGTTTTATTTTCAAGAATGTTATGACATATACTTTATTTGGACAAAATTGCTGCTTCAGTTAAGTATACAAATATATCCCGTTCAATAAAGACACATTAAATGGCTATTGAAATGAGGCTGTAATACTGATTATGGGATGTAGTCAAACATGAAATCCCCACTTAACATCCCAAGATGTGTGAAAATATCCTCTATAACTAGTGTACCTAGGAAATATAAAATTAAGGTGTAATACATCAGATGGTCTCTCACATGCACACATCCATGCTGACACAGCTTGATAGTGCAGAATGTGCCAGGAATATATGGCCACTTTCCATTTAAATCATACATGTATTTAAATGGTCATATATATATATTCATTTATGTGTATATGTGTGGTTTAATATTTATATATCAATTTCTCCTTCTAAAATTCCATATAAGAATTTAAAGCTAGAGAGATGGGTTGGTTGGTTGGTAGAGTACTTACCTTACAGAATGAGAGTCTTACTTCATTTTCTAGTTCCAGAGTCTAAGAAGCCAGGCGAGGTGGCATGACTTGTAATACCAGTGCTAAGAAAGCAAGACAGTTAGACTCCTGGTCTCAATGGTTAGCGACCCTGCTTAACTCAATAGTTCCAGGCCAATGAGTGACTGTATCTCAAAATATAGTAGACAGTTCCCAAGCAGCCATTACCAAGGTTATCACCTGGCCTTTGTATGAACATGCATATATATGCAGATGTACCCACAGACAATATGCAAAATAATTTAGATGCAGTCTTAATTCTGGCTAGTGTGTGACAACCTTACGAGGCTAACAATATTTGATGTCATTTAATTTATCAGTTAAGGAGTAAATGAAGACATACTGGCCAGATGCACATTATATTTGATTTCTTCACTGATACCCACTAATTCTGTTGGCATGTAAAACAAATTATGAGATTTCCAGACATTTTTTCAGTATACATAAAAGACTAGGTTTTCATAATTTCCATCTACACAGTTTGTATGATAGACAATTTTACTAAGATTGCTGCAATTTTCCAGTATCAACAATATTAGCAACATGTTTTTAAAAGCTAATTTTGTCCCAGCTTGACACAGACTAAGTAAATATCCAATGGTGTTGATACATTCTAAAATAAACATGTTTCTCTGGGACATAAACCTGGGCTTCAAAATGTCATTTTGTGCTTGCTGGTAAAGAAATCGACATTACCGATAATCAAATCTGGTGGCAGCATTAACTGGCACATCTTTCCCCACAAATCTGGTTCCACAAATCTCTAATAAAACTCTAGTTATACAAATGTCTGCTCTTGTTTGTCTTTTTTCTCATCTGAACAGAGATAGAAGGCAGGGATCCCCACTCTTCAAATGTGTATATATTAAGGGGAGCACCTCCTTTTGTAGAGTACTTGGAATAAGAAGGATCCATGTTGTTTTCTTGAACTCTTAGAAATCTTAACTATTTTAAATATCTTATATTCTTTTATCTGCAAAATGGTCATATGCATTTGAATAGATATGGAATTAAATGCCATTGCACTGATGAGGAAAGGGGTCTGAGTTGCATAAGAGTTTTGTCTCTATTGTCCCATAGGATTAGCCTTGCAGTCTCATTCTTGGCAATGTAAGTATTTCATTCTCTAAAATGCAAAGCTTTCACTTCTTCTGAAAGAGGACCTCTTGGCTATTCTTTCAGAATTATAAATTATGTACACGACTCTCTTTCTGAAATCTGCCAAACTGTATTCACATTAAAATCCAGCAGCAGTCATTAACTTAGAAACCACCATGAATGATGGGGTAGGATGCTATTAAACTAATGAAATGGAGAGAAAAATTAAAAGTGAAAAGTCTCTTTTCTCAGGTCCTCAAAAAAAAAAAACACTTCTGTTGTTATAAAAAGAGGATGAGATCTGCCATGGGTAGAAAAGGTGATGGGAGGTCTGTTATGGAAAACTGATGAAAAAAATGACTGAACTGCTAGGGTGGTTTCCTACATAGCTTTAAATTCCAAAAGAGTCTGCTTTTCTTCATTTTTTTCAGTAGGTAATGACTCTGGAATGTCTTTATGAGATAAGAACCGTTTATTTTTCCATTTTTAAAATCATTATAAAATTATGCTAGGATATCCAAAAATGGGGAAGAAAGCAACTCCTTGCCATATTTTCATCACTCAGATGTGGTTACCTTCATATGCACATATAAATTTTTGTATACAAAACATACTTTATATTTCATAACTTCCTTCAAAATAGAACAAAATAATTGCATATATTATGCATAAGAAACTTTTAGATAAATTACATGTCATTTATCTGTCTCATTTAGACTTATCTTACCCACATTTTGTCTCTAAGGTGGAAAAATGAAACTTCTTTTATTGGGAAGGAAGCTAAGGCAGTTGTCATCATGGAAGTTGAGTAATTTGCCCAGTGAGGTTCAGGAAAAATTAATTGATTTCAAGCACTTATAATCATTCAGGAATTGAATTAAGATAATTAAAAGACACAGACATATGCCTAATTTTATATATTACTAGCTAAATGTCTACCATTAATCCCATTTAGTCATGCAAAGTTATAGTTTGAATGAAAAGAAATATCAATAAAGTATTTCTATTAAGTGACTCCCTTTCATGATATCCATCCATTTGACCTCAAAGCACTGCTCTCCCCCACGTTACCTCCCTCTTCCCTAAACGCTGTCTTTCAGTGGGATATCTACTGGGTTGGGGTAACTGCCTCATCATATACATGAACTCAGTTCCCCAAAACAAAAAAAAATAAATAAAATAAAAAATAAAAAAGTGTATACACAGAGAGAGAGAGAGAAGAGAGAGAGAGATCATTGGAAGAATTAATATTCATCAGATACTTGGATCTTAAGACAAGTTAGTAATAAATTTAATGAACTAAATATCATGCTATAAAATTCTAGTACACCAAATGAATTGTATTTATAAAAGAAAAGAGAAATCATTTTAAAAGTTAATTGTGGGGATTGAAGAGATGGTTTTATTACTTAAAGAAGTACTTTCTTCAGAGGTCTGTGATTTGGTTCCTAGTACCTTACTATCATCCTTTATTCCTACAGGGGATCTAGTGCCCTCTTCTGGTCTATGTAGGTACCAAGCATAAACTCTGTGCATATGCATGCATACATGCAACCAAAACACTCAAACACATAAAATAGGATGGGGGAGGAATTATGTATTTTTAATAAATAAAAAAGTGAAATACAAAATAAGTGCAGAAAGTATGTTTAGAAAAAACCAAGATGAGTACAACTCAAAGACAAAAGTAATACAACTTTGTAACAAAGACAAAATACTACAAGTTTGTCTACTATAAGATTTCAAGTTAGAATGGATTTGGGCTCCATATTGTAATATCAAAAGAACAGTGGTATTCAGTGATTGAAAGTCTGTCATAGTATAGACATACAGGCAAAAGAGTTCCACAACAATATTACTCACAGAACAGCAGGCCTCTGAACTCATATACTACTAAAAATATGATAATGAAGTAAATTTGGAGCAGTTCCTTGGGTTACATTATGCAGTCTTTAAAAGCACTGTTCAGAAGGACTGGTCAGAGTCTCCTGGTGAGCCTGTACATGATGCATGATGTCAAAGGTGCTGAAAAGATCAAAGGCTGAAATTGGGTGGTGGTGGTACATGCCTTTAATCCCAGCACTCAGGAGGGAGAGGCAGGTGGATCTCTGTTACAAGATCTATTTCCAGAACAGGCTCCAAAGCTACAGAGAAACTCTATCTTGAAACCCCCCTCAAAAAAAATTGAAGGCTGGAAAGACGATTCTGTGGGTAAAAGAGCTTGTTGGCCAATCATCAGGATGGGAATTCAACTTTACAGGAGGCTCTTGAACTCTGGATGCCTAGAACAAGCACTTTAATTCCAGCATTTCATGGGGAGATGAGAAGCTGAGACAGGAGAGTCACAGGAAGTTTATAGGAAAGTTATCCTTTACATAGTGAACAAAAGTAAAAAGACCCTGTTGTTGGCAGAGTCTGCTTGTGTGTATTCTTGGCTGCCCAGAACCAAAATAATCACACAGAAATCCATATTAATTGCAATACTGTTTGTCCCATAGCTTAAGCATATTTCTGGCTAACTCTTATACCTTAACTTAACCCATTTATACTAATCTGTGTATCCCCATGTGGCTGTGGCTTACTGGCAAGGTTCTGGTGGGGGCCTCTGGCAGAGGCGTAGGTCTCTTGTGGGCAGCTACATGACTTCTCCTGACTCTTCCTACTCTCTCTCTCTCTCTCTCTATCTATCTATCTATCTATCTATCTATCTAT
>LOJH01042139.1:8316-18881 GCA_001685095.1 Ellobius talpinus | reverse complement strand
GGCTAGATATAATGGGCTAGGCAATGCTTAAATGAATACAATTTGTGTGTTGTTTTTTCGGGAGTTAAGCTAGCCATGCGGGAGCTGGGAGGGACAAAAAGCAAGCCCACTGCTCCCCTATTCACTACACTGGATGACCCAGAGACCTAGGATACAACCAAATACAACTGGAGAAAAATCGCAATGCAACAATGCCTAACAATATTATGCTATACTCATAGATTGGTGCCTAGTCCAATTGTCATCAGAGAGGTTTCATCCAGAAACTGATGAAAACAGATGCAGATATACAGTCAAACATTAGGTGGAGCTTGATGAATTCTGAAGAAGAGCAGGAGAAAGGATTGTAGGAGAAAGATGGGTCAAGGATACCAAAAGAAAGCCCACAGAATTAACTAACCTTGGCTCATAGGGTCCTGTGGAGACTGAACTGACAACAAGGGAGCTTGCATGGGCTTACCTAGGCACTCTGCATATATGTTACAGATGTGTGGCTTGTTCTTCTTGTGGCCCTCCTAACAGTGGTAACAGAGCCTGCCTCTGACATTTTTTGACTTTCTGTACACTACTCGTACTGGGTTTCCTTGTTCTTTAATTCATGGGGGATACTTAGTCTTATTGCAACTTCATATGACATGTCTTGTTGATATCTGTGAGAACTCTGCCATTTTCTGAACAGAAATGGAGGAGGAATGGAATTAGACCTGGGTGGGGGCAGAGCAGAGGGGAGCAGAGCAGAGGTAGGGGATGGACTGGAAGGAGAAAGGGGTGGGAAAACTGTTGCAAGGGTGTAAAAGAAAGGAGGGAGGGAAAGATGAAAAAAGAAAGAAGAAAGGAAGGAGAGAGAGAGAGAGAGGTCTACCACATGAGTTTGTATTGTTTAGTATTAGGCTAACCAGATATAATCTAAGAATTTCTTTAATGGCAAGCAAAAGTTCTTGCACTCAAATAGATAATTGTTGGTATATCAAACCTTATGAATTCAAATTTAGTATGGATTACCCAAAAAGGTGTGAGTAAAGCCAGATGGGAAATCTGAACAGAGATATAGAGACCAAGTAGACAGATTCAGGGAGACACCATATAGCTGCCAAAGGAGAATGATGCCAGAACCATACCAGTAGGCCACAACCCTGTTGTGATACACAGATTAATAGAAATGGGTCAATTTAATAAGATGTAAGAGCTATCTAGGAATACACCTAAGGTATTGACAAAAGAGTGTTTGTAATTAATGTAGTTTCTTTGTGATTATTCAGAACTGGGTAGTCAGGAAACAAAAAAGCAATCTCCAGTTACATGACACATTGATGTTATTTTCTTACCTGGTCTTATCTCCATTGTTATTGGACATCATCACATCTTTCTGAAAGACTCTCTTGCTATTATCCACATTCATTATGGAAGGTTGTGGTGATATCTTATTCTAAAAATAACTCTTCCACTCTAAGAGGATGAAACTTTTGCTGGACCTGCTAACCAAAGCTTGTAATTCACCTTGAGGCTACTTAAGGCTGTTATCCTATAGCTGGGCCGTGGTTGTGCATACCTTTAATCCTAGTACTCAGGAGGACGAGGCAGGTGGGTCTCTGTGAGTTTTAGGCCAGTTGGTCTATAAGAGCTAGTTCCAGGAGAGGGAAAATAAAAGATTGCTAGCCTAGTGTACTCAAACTGTTTGTTTTACCTGCTTTGGAGAGAACAATATAAGAGCCAACCTTTCTTGCCTTGAATTCTCCAGGTAATCACCTTTTACAACCGTGGCTAATGCATAGCTGTACTCTTAAGTTATGTATACTTTCATGCCCCTGACCTAGAGTAATTCATGTGTATTGTTTGTTGAAAGAAACAAAGGTAGAAGTTGAAAGAAACTTCCTAAAATCTATCATAAAAGTTGAACACAACCATTTATAGTTATTGGTTGATAAACAACAGTGTATGTTACCTGGGTCAGTTGGGATCAAATGAACCCAGCAACTTAATACCTTGTAAAACCCAGATAAAGATTTCTGTAAAGTATTCCATTCCTTCCCCCATGTGGTACTTTCTATGCTATTCAATAAATATAGAGCAAAGTCCTTTGTCAGAGAGAGAAATACACACACAGAGGGAAGACACTGGTTGTATGAAGCAGAGAACTCAAATCTGGGTTCAGTCAACACTGAAAATCCAAAGAAGCTGTGTTTTGAGGTCAATAAAGGGTGACAGATAGAGTAGCATTTGAGAACATGTACTCTCCAGAAGTCTATCAAGGCAGAAAGTCAAAAGCCAAAATTCATTTTTTATAATTTATCTTCACCTGTCTGTCACAGATTGGAACTGTTTTCTGCCATATCTAATAGAATGACATCATCAGTGTAGTAACTAAACATGATGTTCTACAGGATGTCAGAAGGATCAAGGTCCAATAAACAATAAAGAGAAGGAAAACAAGATAGTTAATATGAGCTTGGGAAATGCAGGGAAGTATGCTGCAATGTTGTGATACTTTTAATTTCTTTCCATGGCTAATTTGGAAGCAATAATTTTGAAATAAATGTTCACTGGTACTATAAAACATATAACCTTCTCAACATTTCTGTTTAAATACAACCTGTAGGAAAGCTTCCAATTCTTCAGATTGCCTATACCATGAATGGGTAATATGACTCCTGTTTCCTTTTATGAAGAAATTATCTCTTGGGCTTTTACAAACTTTAGTCAACTCTCATTTCTTTTTGTGATCAATAAACCCATCTAACATGTCTACCTCTACTTCATTTTAGAATCAGTTTCTAAAAGAGTTCTATAGATACAATAATTACGTAAGGTATATTGAGTTGCTAACACATTAGTGATATAGTAGGGGTTAAAGAGATGTTACCAGGGTCCCTGTCATGATATTCAATAGTGGGTGTCTCCTTACCTTAATCAATAATGAGAGAACCACCTTTGTCTACTAGATGTTAATGAAATTTTAGAGGGTAGAAAGATTCAAAAGTACAAAAGATGTATCCAAAATTCCCTTTCTGGATCTCAGTACACCAAATTTATATTATCAAAGGTGTGAACTTTTCATAAGAGACCTCCTAGATGCCATATTCTACCTCTTAGATTTTTAAATTTTCATTTTAAATTTTTAATTCACTCTTTTCTACAACTTACTTAGCTTCAAAAGTGTATCTTGAATGATAGTTGTTAATCTGGACCTGTTTTTTTTCTTTTAAGGTTTATAAGGAGATGCACAAATTAAATATAACCACAATCCAAATAATTACTATTATCCCCATACTGTGTTAAAGTAAAAGAGTTATCACATTCTTTAGTGGTTTTCTTCACCATTTTCCGCAAAACAATATACCAATGAGGGAGTTTTGCAAGGAGGGGGCCCGCTTGTTCATCCTGGCTGCCCAGCTAGCTTAGCCCTGAAATAACCACACAGAAATTGTGTTCATTAAATCACTGCTTGGCCCATTAGCTATAGCTTCTTATTGGCTAACTCTTACATAGAAATTTAACCCATTTCTATTAATTTGTATATCACCACATGGCAGTGGCTTACCGGGTAAAATTCCCAGCATCTGTCTCTGGTGGATCCATGGTGTCTCTCTCTTCTGCTTTCTTCCCCCCAGAATTCAGTTCTGTCTTCTCTGCCTAAGTTCTGCCCTATCAGGCCAAGGGAGTTTCTTTATTCATTAACCAATACAAGCAACNAATTTAACCCATTTCTATTAATTTGTATATCACCACATGGCAGTGGCTTACCGGGTAAAATTCCCAGCATCTGTCTCTGGTGGATCCATGGTGTCTCTCTCTTCTGCTTTCTTCCCCCCAGAATTCAGTTCTGTCTTCTCTGCCTAAGTTCTGCCCTATCAGGCCAAGGGAGTTTCTTTATTCATTAACCAATACAAGCAACACATAAAGGGGACTCCCCCATCAAGGGAGAGTGAGTTGTTACAAGGCTATGACATCCCAGGGTCATCAATACCCCAGGAACCAGCAATAAAAATGGTCTCTGTTGTCATGTGCATTCATGGTCTAATTAGAACTGTCAGAGTTGTTTCTATGTATAATTAATTTGAGTTATTTAAATGGAAAACGTGGAGATTAGGGCTGTTCTGAGGTAATTTGCTTAGGAGACAATCCAGGAAGCCTAAGAAACAGTAGAGAAAATATATAATAAAAAGACAAAAATATAACAACAGGATCCCCTGAGGAGCACAAGGAGACAGTGCTTGAGTGACCTTATAAAAGACTGCATACTAGGAGGCCATTTGTTAGTTCTGGCTGCTCAGCCCTGAAACATCACACAGAAACCATATTATTTGCAATATTGTGTGGCCAATAGCTTAAGCGTGTTTCTGGCTAACTCATATCTTAAATTAACCCATCTCCATTAATCTGTATATTGCCATGAGGCTGTGACTTACTGGATAAAATTCCAGTGTCTGCCTCTGATGGGGCTACATGGCTTCTCACTGACTCTGCTCCCAGCATTCAGTTTAGTCCCCCCCACCTAGCTGTACTCTAACCTATCAGGCCAAGTTAGTTTCTTTATTAACCAGTGGTATTCACAGCATACAGAGTGGAATTTACAGGACTCTCACAATTTTCCCACTAAAAGATGAAAATCTCCACTAACTCCTTAGCCAAAAATTGATGTTTAGAACATAAAATTTCCCAAATTCATGACTAAAACAACAACTGAACAAGGCATGGTGAATCCCAAAACTTTATAAGTGGGATAGCTGAGCAGAAAAAGGACATGAGTCTATAAATAGTAATGAGCTTGAGGGCTTAACACAGTAAGAGACAGGGACTGCCTCCCTGGTGATGACTCTACATGCTTTGGAATCATTTGGTGACTTCCTGCTGGGAAGCCCAACACAGTTTCCATGAGTTATATACCCTTAGTCACATAGGACCTCTTTGTCTTTGCTCTTATGTCCAGCTGATATTCTTTCTCTTTCTTCAACCTGCTATACCGCATTGCCAACTTGACAGACAATATTCTAGCAAAGGCACAAAAGGATTTATCTGTACTTTTCTACAGTCTATGTCACCTTTACAGTTTTTAAGAGTCATTTATTCACTCTGGCATGTCCATTGGGGTCATCCTTGTTCAGCTGGATGGGCAGTCGTGGTGAGACTATGTTAGTGTAGCTTCTGACATCACTAGGAAATGCCATATCACAGCAAATTCCAAGGGAAGAAGACACCAGTTAGTTCTCCAGTGCCAAATGGTCAACCCTAACACATGCATACAAGTAACATTGTACATGTGGAGATGTGTACAGGAGTTACACACACATACATGTATTTACATAGTCATATATGCATATAATAATAATTGATGAAAGAAGAGTCTATTATTTTAAAGGTAGCAAAGAGGCACATGTGAGGGGGTTTGGAGGAAGAAAAGGGGAATGAGAAATAATGTAATTGTATTATAAACTCACAATTTTTAAAAGGTCTAAAAACCAAGTCATTTTTTCCAGGGATTGCTTCCCTGAAATGTCAGGTAAGGTGAGTTCCTACTGCATTTTCCTTCTTGAGCATCTGGCCCTTCAACTGTCTTAGCAGTTGGCATCCTTATCATTCTGCACTCAGGGGTAAAATTGGATTTATCTCCAGAATCTCAATGCTCAGGCCAAATATCCTTGTGAGTAGGAAAGAGTACCTGGAGCCAGATGTGGATAAATGAAAGGAATCCAGGCCCTGTGTTAGAGATATAATATACATGCCAGTATGTAGTTGCCAGTAACTGAAACTGACCATTGCAATTAATCTTTGAGAGAGGCAATGCTAACAATTCATTAGCATAAACAAGCATGTTTTATCTTCCCACTTGCTCTGAAATTAGCTCAATGTGTGTTCACCGATAGCTTGTCTAAAATGGCCTGTTTTCTTCAGGAGATTTGCTAAGTGTGCTGGGCTCAAAGGGCATCATCAATTGTGATGAAAGATAAAAACAGAAAGCCTGTTCTGAATTGTGTTTAAAACCATAAAGAAAGGGGTTTAAATGGATGCCTGGTTAGAAGGTTGCTCCTGAAAACCCGCACCTTACTAACTGCACTGTGAGAAGCCAATTCTGTTGGCACAACTATGTAGAATTGAAAAATATAATTATATAAAAAGAACTAGGGAACACTCAGGTGGCTAAGTGAAAAGTGCCTGTCATGCACACCTGATGTCTTGAATTTAATCACTAGGACTCACAGTGGAAGCAAAGAACAGATTCCTAAAAATGTTCTCTGACCACCACACATGAACCTTAGTAACCCTTGTACATGCTTATGCATATACACACATAGTCATGCACACACACACACACAAATTAAATTAATTTTTTATCTGTTTGTTTGGGGTTTTTATTTTTTGAAACTGGGCTTCTTTATGTAGCCCTGGCTGTCCTGGAACTTGCTCTATATACCACTCTGACCTCAAACTCGTAGATCTGCCCAACTTTGCCCCCCAAGTATTGGGACAAAAGGTGTACACAACTACCCAGGTAAATAAAAGTTTTAAGATAACAGAATTAGTATGTGATGACAGTTTTCATAGGCACTCAACCAAAGTAGCAAACACACTAAAAGAAATTGGTATACTTAAATGTCAGTTTTGCTTATTTTCCATGTAATCTCATACTTGTTAATACTTGGCTGAGACTGACTATCACAGTCTGTCGAAGTTCTTCCTAAATATCCCCATTGTCTTCCTGACTCTGAGTCTCTCATCTCACAGTCCTTTTTTCTTGTAAAATTAAAGCAATCACTGACCATTTGATTGAACATTAGCAGTCATCAGTTACATTTCTATTATGTTGCCATTTCTATGTCTGTCTTGGTTATTATAGCTTATCAAGATACATTGACAGAAGGAAAGAATATATACTTTGGCAGAAGAGAACAGAATTAAAACCAAGAAATTATTTGCTCAGTTTTCTCTCTCAACTTTTATTCTTCACTGGGTAGTAGAAAGGAGCTTGTAGGAAACACCTTCACTTCCAATTACATACCCTGTCACCTTCACTGATGTGGGAAGTCCTTCTGTCCTGTGTTGCTTTTATTTTATTAATGAATATAGCTGTTTCAGCCAGTGGCTTAGCAGAATAGGGCAAGGCTGGGATTCCAAGCACATAGAGGAGAAGAGAGTAGGCAGAGTTAAAGAGACACTGCGTAGCTGCCAGAGGGGAAAGACTCCAGCTGCCTGCTGGAATCTTGCTGGTAGGCCACATGCCTCGTGGTAAAAAATAAAATAGAAGAAATGGGTTAAAATATAAAATAGCAGAAATGGGTTAATTTAAGAAGTAAGAGTTAGCCAGAAATATGCTCATTAAATAGCTATTGGCCAAACAATATTGCAAACAATATAGTTTTGTGTCATTATTTTGGAAGTTTGGGCTGCCAGGAAACAAACAAGTGGCCTCTGCTCAACATTGCACTACATGTTCATGCTAAGTTACACCAGCAATATTTTTGATGCCAACATCTGTCTGAGAGTGTCTTTGGATGTGTGCCTGTGGAATAGAAAAACTTAGTCTCATAAACATAAATATTTCAGAAAAATTTGTTATATTTTGTAGAAAGCATAGTACATAGAAAGCAAGCCCACTGGTGATGTAGAAGAAAGTGAAATAGCTGTTGATCTTTCTCCCTATGAAGAAATAATTCTACAGAGAAAATTGAGCCAAGTAGTTTGGGATGGACCTAGGATCATTTCTTAGGCTAGAATACCAGCCATTTTTATTACACACTTCTCTGTTTCCAATTGTGGATGTGTTTTAGTTCATTCAACTTGTTAAGACACCATACTATAAGAGGACATCATATAAAGAACACAAAAGTATTTCTCATATTGCTAAAGTCTGGCATGTCCAAAATCATAGTAGAGAAGAATTCAGTGCCTGAAGAGGGCCACAGTCTTTCAGAAGGTGTCATTTTACTGTGTCTTCAAATGGTGGAGTGGGACAAGACAGTCCTATGGGCCCCTATCATGATGGTTCTGCTTTCATAATCTAATCACCTTTTTGTTTCTTTGGTTTTGAGATTATCTTTTAATTATAATATTTCTCTTTTCCCTGTCTCCCCTCCAAGCCCTCATCCCCCTTCTTCTTCTTCTTCTTCTTCTTCTTCTTCTTCTTCTTCTTCTTCTTCNNCTTCTTCTTCTTCTTCTTCTTCTTCTTCTTCTTTCTTCTTTCTTCTTTCTTCTTCTTCTTCCTCAAATTTTGACCTCTTTATTCATACATTACATGCACACATTAATTTGTATATGCTGTATGATACCATATATAAACTATTCAGTCCATACAATGCTACATGTATGTATGTATGTATGTGTGTATGTATGTATGTATATGTGTGTCTATGTATGTATGTATATATGTATGCATGTATGCTTTCATGTCTGACTATTTGGTACTGGACAGCCAATTGGTGTGCTCTTCCTAGAGAAGGCCACCTCTCCCAATCCTGTCATTCTTTGCATAGGGCTGATGCCTCATGGTCATTTCCAAATGCAATTTGGTGTGTTCATTATGTCCTCCTTGTTCAGGTCAGATTTTGATGGTGCTGTTCATGAGACTTTGTGGGTTTAGCTTCTAATGTTACTATGAGACACAATCCATCAGCCAGGTCTGCCTAAGAAACTCTCAAAACATAGGTAAGTCCCTACTGCTGAAGACACAATGTACTTCAGATTCTGAGCCCGGAGGTCCCTAAATTGAAATGGATCTAATCACCTTTTAAAGGCCTCATTTCTTTAACTAATGACACTCATGATGAATGCCAATTTACAGATTGAGAAAGGTTGAAAAAGATGCAAATATCCAGACCATGGCAAGATGGTTCACAATAGAAAGCAGGAATCATATCCAAAGTCCTACCCACATCAAATCATTAGTGCTTTTCCCTTTTCTAGGGTATACCCTGCATGTAGCCTGCAGGGAGTCTGTAGTGATGCTTCTTTGAGTACAAGAAACAGAGTCCAGCACAACCTTATGATTGCTCAGCTCATAGTCTTTAAAGAGATAGTGACTCTAGATTAAATGGCACATGTCAATACATCTGTCCTTGAAGAACCTCCTTTTGAAACTTTAACCTTTTTTATATAATGGCATTTTGGTCAGATATCTCATAATCAGATTACCCATGACGTAGAGTAGGAATAGAACCCAATGTTATGTGAACATATAACAGACAAGAGTAGAATAAACAGCAAGACCAAGAAGTTTGGGTGAAGACAGAGGCAAGGTGTGGGTAATGTACTACAAACTAAACAAGAGCAACAGCAAGAGGAAACTGAAAGAGGAGCCAGGATTCTCTTTAGAGCCTCTATCAGAGTCATGAGTGATGATGTATTGATCTGGGATTTCTTGCCTACAAACATTTGAGAGAATACATTTTGATGTTTACAATTCAGAAAAGTGTATAGTATCTTTCATGAAGAAGCTTTTAAAACTAAAACAAACAATTGAACAGAGTTTATCTTTAGTAGAGAGAGAGGGGGGAGAGGAGGGTAAATACAGAGGAAGAAAGGGAAGGGCAAAATAACAGTATGGATCTGTATAATCTCAACTCTTGGGGAGTAAGCAAAGTACAGCTTTCAACTAAAGCAAGATTAAGTGCAAAAGAACAACCATCAGTTTTATCACACAGTGTGTATAACTATAACAAAGTGTTTAGACAAACATTACTCCTATGCCGAGAATGTTTATTCTAAGATTTGCCACTTAACACTTTGTTGTTATAGTGCAAATAAATTTGATCTATTTCCCCTTCAGGTTTTCTGTCAGCTGAAATTTATTTAATAGTTCAAATAGCATTTATTGAACATCTCACTGTAGACAGACTATTTCTTTGTAGCACATTGTATGATATGTTGGAGATAGAGAAAAAATCAAAGAGAGCATTGGTTTAAGATTTTAATGGGAGAAGCCATCAAGAAAACCAATAGTGTTATAAATTTTAATGAGTGAAAACTTAGAGTTATGAAATGTTCTTAGGAAAATATGAAAGCCAGGGGATATGAAATTGTCTTGGTTGATTCAATATATAAATGATCTCAAGGATGACTGATGGGGGATTCCCCTCTGAATGTTGTGAATATGTTTTATTGCCATTGCTTTATAAAAAAGCTGCCCTCTGCCAATGGCTTAACAGAGTAAAGCCAGGCAGGAAATTCAAACAAAGACAGAGAGAGAGAGAGAGGAGGCTGAAGAACAGACGCCCCAAAACCTTACTGGTAAACCATGAGCCTCATGACAATACATAGATTAGTAGAAATCAGTTAATTTAAGATGTAAGAGTTAGCTAGAAATATGCATGAGCTAATTGGCCAAGCAGTGTTGTAATTAATATAGTTTCTGTATAATTATTTCAGGTTTGGGCCGCCAGGAAATGAATGAGGAGTCTCATTCTTCGACCATTATTTAGACAAAAGGGGGAGGTGCTGGGGGAATTCCTTCAGTCAATGGCTTTTGAGAGATGATGGACCAGGTTGGGCATGGCCTTGGGTACTACAAAAATGTACCTGCTTGCTCTCTCTCGCTCTCTCTCTCTCTCTCTCTCTCTCTCTCTCTCTCTCTCTCT
>LOJH01042137.1:0-10836 GCA_001685095.1 Ellobius talpinus | reverse complement strand
GAAAGAAAGAAAGAAAGAAAGAAAGAAATGAAAGCATATCGAGTCTCTGCCTACACACACTCAGATGAGAGGCAAGATGTTCTTCCCACTCAACATACCCTGTCTTCTTATCTATGCTCCTGCCTATTGTTAGAACCCAGCATTTGCCAGCCTAAGTTAATCTATTTACATATAAGTTCTTTATTCTTTGATCACCAGAAAGATACATTTAGCACCTAGTAAAACTGATTCATCAATAGAAATTTGACTAATCTCTAGACTACTAAAAAGGAAAGGAAACTAATTTTATAATAATCTGAATACACACCTATTTAAAACAATATATGAATAGTCTATGTTGAATAAATTTTTAGAGAATAACATTCCATGTATTGTTAGAACCTGATTATCATTCAAATTGTATTTCAAATTGAATCAATAGTAATATACATAAAGAACATTTGTTTACTTGATCATGTTTGTTTGCTTATAATAAGCAGCATGTTTCTGTAAGAGTTTATTGCCACTTCCAACTTCAAAAAAGCCCCAATTTTTATTACTATTCATGTGTATTATATAACTTTTTTCTATAAGACATAGTATTAACCACTATGTGTTTACTAAGATCTCTTAATGAAGTTGCCTTTTTGAACATTTCAACAAAGTCAACATCTTAAAACAATTAGCCAAGATATTATGATAAGTGTTTAGCTGCAACTTCCGTGGTATTATATTTTAAGTCACTGTGAAATATGACTTTTATTTAAATTTTTATTTATTTCTATTTTATGTGTGTTGTTAGTACCTACATGTATGTATGTGTAACATAGAGTTGCCTGATATCCACAGATACCCAAAGAGGACATTCAATCCCCTGGAACTTGCATCAAGGGGGTTGTGAACAGCTGGATATGTGTTCTGGGAATAAAACATAGGTCCTCTGTCAGAGTAGCAAAAAGGATATTGATTTTTAATAATTTGTTAGAATATTTTATAGTGGAGGAAAAGCTATTCCTCAAATGTTACTGAAATAAATAATGTTATACATTGGTTTTATTACTTTTATAGCAGAAAAAAATAGATGATTAAAATTGCTAGCATGAGAAAATAATTTATAATGCTGAAAATTAATCAATAATATAATATAATTTAAGCATTAGGTCTTTTCTGACTTTTAGCCATTCACTTTGTACTTCAAAAATGCTATGAATTTTACATTATCATAGACTATAGATAGCATCATATAAGGGAAGTTTCACACCTCAGAAAGACCACTTAAATAATAGGAACAGCAGCAGAACACTTGCTGAAGACAGGAGGATGATAAAAGAATATATATATCATAGCAGGATAATACATTCTTCTTTTAACCCAGACATGATAGTCTAAAATACCAATATAATTCTTCAGTGTAAAGTATACAATGAATTATTTTTGAGACAAAATACTAAAATAGATAATATAAAACAATTTATGAAAATAAAGCAGCTGTGCTAGAAATATATTTATAAAAGAAAATTCATAAAGATACACTTTGTATGCTCAAAGTTACATAAGAGGATAGATATTTATTTTAAAATATGTTTCATAAGAGATTTGTATTCTAAAATGTTCTTATGTGGTTCAGATGTATGATATATAATACAGTCAATTAAAATATAATTAGGAAATGCTTGTTTAATACAACAGATTGCTATTTGTGAAACAGGGTACAATATTGACAATTTCCTTTATTTTCCAGTCTACTGTATGTCATGTACAATATTATGAATACACAGAAAGAATTATTTCTTTTGAAATTACGACTGGTAAAGGAAACAAAGACACCTTCGCCACCACCTTATATTGTGACAAGAGCTACTGTTCAGAACAGGCGGCTTGGATCTTGGGGATTTCTACACAGCACCTGAAAAAGATTAATAAATCCTAATACATACTAAAACCTATACATCTTTTCTGGTACATATAGCATTCATATATTTTGATAATGCTTAAGTTCCAGAGATATTGCTGAGTTAAATGGCATTTTTTATCAGAATGTGATCTGTAACTTTAAATATATTTGCTGGATCCATTAGTTTGATCATGAATAAATGCCATGGTAAAGGATCACATTACACTTTATTTCAGTGACACATCACCATCGTTATTGAGGACCCAAACTCCAGATAATGTCTACCAATGAGGATCCTAAATGTTAGCACATTTATAGTCGCTCCTCTTATTTCTACTGAATACAAAATTGTGAGTTAGCACAAATACTGAGCAATTAAGAAATTACTCTCATTACCAGTTAAAATGCATGGCTGCTTACACAAAGCCATGTCCTTGCCTACTGTCAATAGTTTGACTGTGAGTAGTATGTAGGCACTGCTTATGAAACTTTACAAAACAGATTCATGCCATCACTTCTCAACATTGTCCAATGACATCATGAAATGATTTAAGATTTGCCACAGTAAGACTACCTCCTTCACAGATTCAAGGAATGAAAAAAAAAAACTGTTCTTTCTTCCTGAAAGGCAATTTAGTCATGACCCATTGGATGTCTTCTCTCTGAAAAATTCCTAAAATCTGAGATGGCTTATAATTGAGTGAGGTGATTGGAAAACAAACTTTCAAATTTATTGAAATTTTTGATCACTTAAATGTTTGTTCTTATCAAAACATGAATGGAAAAAGAACATATGGGAGAGAGTGACTACAAATAGCCATTAAAAGCAAACTATGTTATTTTATGGAAAATTGATGGGTCCCTATTTAAGTAAAACAATTCATGCCACAAAACACAGATATCATATGCTTTGTCTAATATGTGAAATATAGATTTTAACAAAAAATAAAAAAAATATTTAAAGCAGAAGAAAGACTATTTACTTTGAGAAATGTGGGGGAAGAAAAGAAGGGCAGTAATGAAAAATTAAACATGTCTAAAGCAAATGACAAACTTGAAGAAGAATGTCATGATGATCATTAACACTTTGGTCCAGTTAATATTCCTTGAACAGTAGGTGTGGGAGTTTTTTAATAGATGCATCTATTAATAATGGACTCCATAACTAAAGAATTCTTAGCTTTAATTTGTCTTATCTTATATTTTGTTATGTGTTGTCCACATTAATAAAATATTAGGGGTCCTTGATAATTTGTTAAGAGTATGTCAGAAGATTCTAGGAGGAATCTGCTTTCTTTCTTTCTGCTGAAGTATCATTTATTGCTAAATTTTTTCTGGGTCTTTATGGCTTTCCACATACTCAAGTTGAGTCTACATCTTATAAGTTCTTTATAAGAATTGACATAGATTATGTGGCCTTCTTAACAAGTGTTCTGATCATCACACATGTGACAGCAGTGAACCTCAAATATGCAGTTGTTTTATTTTAATAACAGCACATTTATATGCTATTTGCTCCCTTCTTTAAATATAATTCCTAAATTTGATCTCCAGAGATCTCTAAGTTTTCACTGATTCCATGAGTACTAAGACTGAAAACAAAATTTTCTTTTCTATTGTGTCATTTAGGGTTGGATTTAAAAGCCTTGCTGTTTTAGACACATTGTGGTTCAGTTATGCTATTTTTTATTTTTTCCATAAATTTTAGGTAGCATATAAAGGCTAAAGTATACTAGACATTAAATTTTCTTTGGAACAAAATTGGTCAGAATTATATAATCCTCAGTCAAGCTCTCTTCTATTTGCCTGCCTCAAACTTAGGGTTTTAGTAACAATGATGAATTCATTTGTTTATTGTTGTTTTAAATTGCACCAAACTCAACAGCAAAATTTTTGAAGATATTAACTTATAAGCTTTTAAGCATTGACTTGGTTTTTAATCATGTTAGTATTTTTCTTTATGTCATGTATTAAAATAACTAAAGATTCTTATTTTCAGTAAAACAAATATATTTTCAGTAAAATATCTTTACAATAAAGCAGTGCTTTCTGATGTAGAGAGTGTGTGTGGGTGTATGTCTGTGTGTGTAAAACTGAAGCATTGATTGGAGGATAAATATGATGAGAGGAAAAAGACTTCATGAAATATCTGGCCTTATTTATAGTAATGTTATGTGCATAAGGAACTTCTTAAAATAATCCACAGAGCAAATGATATTTCAATAGTAAATATCACGGAGACCAAAGGAAATATAAATTTAATTCAGAATTCTTCAATAAAGGTCAGTGGGAAGTAGGCAGGGGGGAAAAAAGAACAACATCAAAGGACAAGAATTTTCAATAATTTCCTCATCAGAAAGGTCACACAAAGTTATTTCCCTGTTGTGTAAACACAGGAGCACAAGAGCATGCCCACCCCAACACAGTCACTTTACAGTGCTCAGGTAAAAACGGAAGAGAATTTAAAGGGCAGGAAGCTTTGTGGCCACTGTTTTTCTTTTAGCTGAGGAAAGTGTGGGGTATCCCACTTACTTCATCAATGTGATGAAAACTTTTAGGGAAAATAAACATTTTAACGAGAAGATAAAGTTGAGATTTGTTATACTTCTTTGATACTGAGAGTATTTCTTCTTGCTTGTCTATAATCCTGAAGTCAGATATGTAGAAGACATGAAGAAAGCCACATGTGCTCATATTGCAACATGTTTCTGAGTCTCAGAGCTCTTTCCAAACCTGTAAAGGTGAGGGAAGAATGTGCAACTCAAACAAAGCCTTAGGATTCATACTCTCCATGTATATCATGAACCTACCCCAAAACAAACACAATTTGTGAGGGGCTGAAGGAATTCTTTTCAGCTTGTTGAACTGTACAGTGCAATGAGTCTCAAGTGATGACTTTAATTTGCCTAATTGAAAATGTGTAAGTAGATTTGACATTTCTAAATTTTAGCATGCTGTTGTTAATATCACAGAAGAAACAATTGTCCCCTGTACTCACAAATGTGTGTGTTATAATATAGAGTGGTACACAGATGCAGTGATACAGCTTAAGATTTAGGTGAAGAAACATATCTGGGTGGCCCAAAGAAAAGTTACTGGGAGTTACTGGGAGAACACAGACAAAATGCTCATTTTCAGATTGTACTCTTTGAAAATGGTAATGATATGAGTGAAATGTTAAAATAGAAATATTGACATTTTGATAAAGGGAAGATTTTGTTTCTCACATTTGTGTCAAATATGAAAATAAGCTTTATATGTAGTGTGTAAGAGATGAGAGAGAAAAAACATATGTGTGACTGTGTTTGATTTTTCCAGCATCTAAGAAAAATCAATTCTTTGATACAGAACTTTAATAACACTTCCATTTATACATAACAATTGTTAATAATGCATTACTGAAAATGCCATATAAGATAAAAGGTAATTTGGTTTGCTAACTCTAGATATGCAAATAACTAGAAATAAGCAAATTTTTGTGAATGCACTAGAGTAACCATAGGGGCTTACATATAATACACAGATACACAAGTGAAAAATCCGATTATAAGAAATCTATTAAATTTAAAAAGGTAGAAATATTGTTTTGTGCAAAATTTTAAAAAGTAAAATATAATTTAGGTAAAGAAATGAATTATGGCTATCCACACATACTAATTTTATGAGTATAAATTGGCAAAATATGCAGAAAAATATTTGATGCTTTACTTAATATCTTGGTTATATTTTTGTGATAATCTCTCTGAAGTCTTCTGGAAGAAAAAAACTAAAATACCACAAATTGTCTATAGAAAGATAATCAGTCTAGAACATATGGTGGAAAAACTTTAAAAATTACATCCAAAAGAGGAATATTGTTGATGTGGGAGTCCCCTCCTTATGTTATGAATATGTTTCATTACATATTACTATAAAGAAACTGCTTTGGCCAACGATTAACAGAGTAAAGCCATATTTGGAAATTTGAACAGAGATATAGAGGGAGAATAGGCAGAGTCAAGCAAATGGCAGTCAGCTGCCAAGACAAAAAGACATTTAGAAAATGAGGCAATGTCATGGCCGCATGGCAACATATAGCATAATAGAACCGAGTCAATTTAAGATGTAAGAGATAACTAGGAATATACCTGAGCTGCTGGTCAAACAGTGTTGTAATTATTATAGTTTTGTGTGATTATTCATGTCTGGGCATCTGGGAAACAAAAGTACAGTCTCCATTTACATATTAATTAAGAAGACAAAAGATTTTCAAAATATGTATTTGCTTATTAAGTTATAATGTATATGTTGTGAGTAGGGCACATACATTCCCTTATGCATACATGGAGATCATAGCCAGTTTGTAGGAGTTCAGTTCAGCTGTTGTATCTAATGATACAGAAGAATCAATTTTGAACAGCTCAGTGACAGTGATATGAGTTAATTTGGGAACAAAATATTTAGTAAATGTATATGAATGATAATTGAAATACAATTTAGTTTCCAAAGATTGGAAAGTAGACAGAAATTAGGAGCAAATATTCAGATTAAGGAGTAAGACAATATCTTCTTTGGAGTGTGCTTCCTTGGATATACAAATATTGTAACTCAGTAGAGTTCGGACAGCTGTAAACTTATATGACCTCACAAAATTTTGTCTTGATCTTCATCAAGCACATCTGAACTTCAAATATGGCTGAAGTTCTTCAAAATAGCAAGTTTTGAAGTCAATAAGTACAGGGTCATTTAAATGCAGAAAATAGGAAAATTGTGATATGAGTAAGGCGATTAATGTAATAAATTCAGCAGCATTTCAAAATGTATAATAGGAGATTATTATTATATTATGAAAACAGTAAAACTAAAAAATGAGAAATAAAAGACATGGAGTAGGGTTTGATAGCATAAAATGAAGTACTAGGACGTATTCAATTTCAGGATTATAGTGTTTTGATGACCTTCATCATGAGATCAGATCACTTTTAGCTGAAGATTGAGAGCAGAAGCCAGGTTGCAAGGGATTGAATAGTGAACGGGAGGATCAAATGTAGGAACAAAAAGTAAAAGTTATTTTTTGAGACTCATAGAGATAAAATGGAAGAGAGCATCTTTGAAGTGGTTAAAGAAAGAGAAGTTTGTGCAAGAGTACAAAAGCCATTTTTATCTTCTGCCTAAAGATCTTCCTTTCAAGTACATTTAATAGTCTGCATATTGGTGTAAATTGAATCACAGTGAGGATTACTCTTTGTGTATTCAAAAGAGATCTTTGATGACACTCTTTTACTCATGTGCTTCTTATTCATGGTTAAAATGAATACAAATATTTTATTTTCTATATACCCTATTACACATGAACTATTAAACCTTGAAATATTTGGGGTTATTTTAAGGAAGCAAATGGATCTTTTTATATCATAAACATTTGAAGCCTGATTTATGTATGCTTCCCTATGTAATATGAAAGATGTCTTTAACATTTCACTCTTTAAGAGCTCTGACTTTGACTTTAAGACATAGCTGCTGATACTGATAGACGGAAGAAAGACACTGGAAATATGCAGCAGAGTATCTAAGTGATTGATGCTGTGCTTTGCTAGATATCAATAATGAGTTCCAAGTTATATCTATGGTAGCACTCATATACCTTCTTTTTCTGGACTCTTGGAAATTTACCATTTAGTAACTGTCCAACTATATTCTCCCAAAACATCTTTGGAAATCTATGCATGCGAAACAATTTTAAGTGCCCTCTAAGTTTCTTGCATTTTTCTGGTTGTATTTAAACATGAAAATTAAAGAATATGGAATCATGCATAAATATATTGAAGATAAAACAAATACTCTGTTTATTCATGTCATTTTGTTATAATTAAGAAAGAATAGCCAATCCCATATGCATAAGGTAATTTGATTTTCTAGAAGCAACCTGGTTCATCTATATTTTCACTCTACCCAATTAATAGAGTATCCCAGCAATGACTATTTTATGCACTAATTATGATTGACATTAGAAGTTACTTGAAAGTATGAAAAATGCAGGTCAGGTGATGAACCCAAGATATGGACTGCATGACTTGGAATTCCTGTTAACAGTAGAATTCCAAGTAGGAAGAGCCATCAACACACAGGCTCTTTACACAATATTAGATTGCCACTCTATTTAAGCAGAATATACTTTGTCTTTTTTATTATGTGTGTGTGTATATTTACATCCTGCCTGCAGTTTCCCCTCCTCATCTATCCCCAACCCCATTCCCAGCCCCCAGTCCACTACTTTTCCAAATCTATCTAGAAAAGGGCAGGCATCCCATGGATAACAACAAAACATGGCCTACCAATTTTTCAACCCAAAAATTTCAATTAGGAAAATACTGAAATAAACTTATAAGAAAAATTGATGAGAGAAAGAAAGGAGACTTCAGAATTTCATGCTCATTTTGGTAGGTAAAGATTTTCTTGTATTAAGGCTGGGTAAAGCAATCAGGTATGAGTATTGGTGCCCAAAGCCAGAAAAAAAGTCAGAGATGGCCCACACTTCCACTGTTAGGAGTCCCATAAGAAGGTCAAGCTATACAACTGTCACAAATATGCAGAGGGCCTAGGTCTTGCAGTCTTTCTGGTAGTTGGTTCAGACTCTGTGAGCTCATAACAGTCCAATTTAATTGATTTTGCACGTTTTTTTAATTTTGTTTTGGGTTTTTTGTTTGTTTATTTTGTTTTGTTTTAAAATGATGTTCTTGATCCCTCTGGCTACCTCAATCTTTCCTCCCTCTCTTCATCAGGATTCCCAGAGGTCCACTTAATGTTTGGCTGTGGGCCCCTGCCTCTGTTTCCAACAGTTGCTAGATTAAGCATTTCTGATGACAATTGGGCTAGGCACCAATCCATGAGTACACAGAATATCTTTAGGCATCATTACAACAATTTTTTTTCTTCAGCCCTGTTTGGTTTTGTCCTAGTTCTGTGATTTATCCAGCCTCTAGGTCCTGGGGCTGCAGGCCAAGGCATAGAGAAAATATCCAAATTAACAAATCAGAAGTGAAACAGGAGACAGAAAAACAGACACTGAGGAAATCTAAAAAATCATTAGGTAATACTTTAAAAACCTGTACTTCACAAAATTTGAAAATCTAGCAGAAATGAACAATTTTTTGATAGATACCTGAAAAGTTTCTGCACCCCAGATAAGCCTTTTCACCAATGCAATAATCCAAATCAGCAAATCTAACCAAATTAGAAAAAAAGCCCAGGTTTAATGGATACACATGCTCCTGAAAGATTTGTGAAGACAGGAAAGGAAGGCAGGAATACCTGTTTGTTCTCTGGGGAGGCAATTTAAATACACTGTAGGAGTGGTTTTGAGCATCTCTGGGAAAGTGTCCTCCTTTGGAAGGCTTTTTTAGGAGCAGAGTTTGGACTGAGGCAATTCCTAAGGGAGGGGGCTTGGGGTGGAACTTCCACCAAAACATTCAAAACTCTTTGGATATATGGATGCTGATGCCAAGGGCTGGCATGAGACATTTATCCATACAATATCACTTACCAAAATTAAATTTAGACCAGATAAACAATTTAAATAGACCTATAACCGTCAAGGAAATAGCAGCAGCCATTAAAAGTCTCTAAATCCCCCCCAAAAAAGCTGAAGAAAGTACTTTCAATAACAAAAATTGTGAAGGAATTTATGCCTAATAAATAAGGGGAAATACTAAAAGCATAAGATCTGTCAGGCCATTTCTTGAAATAACAGCACATTCTAAAATGACACCCTGCATGACATTCTAAAAGCTACAATGTCTACAAAAATCTTTACAATGAACATATAAGTACAACATTTTAAGCCAATTATTTCATTAACTGCATTGCTTTTATACGTGAGACAGGCTTTCTTTTGTGAGTGCAGCAAGATGTGGATTCTCAGCTGTAATAACAGAAGCAGGGTATGAATAGACCTTTATGTACCAGTAGTTTTGAAAGTATTAGCAAATAAGAGGCAAATGAGAATGTGACATTGATGTCAGATTATTGTGTGAATTCTAAAGTAAGATTCTGGAATCTTTTATCACCAACATATTACCTGTCAAATTCAAATGGGAAGCTAAGATTCAATCTATTATTTTATATAAATTGTAAAACAGTAAATACTATTCTGACCTTTACTATTTTCTTGTGTGAATATTACAGAGGATTTATTTGTAAGATATAATTTGCATCATCCTTTTATTTATACAGGAAAGGTATTGGCAGGGCAAGTTTTAAAGGCAAAATTCACACTAAAAAGTCTCCCAGGAAATACCCCATTCTTACAGTCACGCATAACTACTTAAAAGTAACTGTACTTTCCTGCTAATGCTCTATCTCTGAACACATGACTTCTTGGAACATGCTTTGTGTGTTTTGGCATAAAAATGAAGGTAATCTAGAGAATGATTTTTTTCGACATACTGAGATAATAACAAATAGTTCTGATCAAGTCAAAGACCTACAGAGAGTGAATGAGAGCTCGACATGTCCTTTTATTTGTTCCCCTGAAACTTTGGAAATGTGATACTTATGAGGATCTTATAAATGATTTATATCTTGCAGTTAAAAATTGCAAGTCTACAAGACAAAAGTTAATTTAAAGTGATTTCATTGAAAAATAGGATAAACAAAATTTCAAATGGTATTCATTCCCAAGCTATTATTCACTTTTCCAAAGCTCACTGGATAAAAATTCAAATCTAGAACGATTTTCTTTACTAAAACCAAGAATATATATATATATAGTTTTAATACATAATATAAAGTCTTTCACACATAGCCATACTTATCTGCATATATCACTCTAAATAAAATAAGAAGCTCATATTGGGACTTTCATGAATGCAGTTGAAGTTATTATTTTATTAGACATTTTTTTAATTTTAATTTTTTAAAATTTTTTTATAAAAAAATTTCCACCTCCTCCCCTCCTCCCATTTCCCTCCCCCTCCCCCTTCCTC
>LOJH01042136.1:0-14259 GCA_001685095.1 Ellobius talpinus | reverse complement strand
TCTATCTATGTATCTATCTATCTATTATCTATCTATCTAATTTATGTATTTATTCTTTCCTATGTTACATCCCACCCATTTTCCCCTCTCTCCATTTCTCCCAACACTCTCCCCACCACACACACTTCCCTTCTTTCCTCTTTCCTAGATCTACTCCTTTTCTATTTCCTTTCAGAAAAAGCCAGCTTAGCAGGGATATTAACCAAACATGGCATAGTAAGTTACAGTAAAAGTAACAAACTGTTACATAGTAAGTTACAGTAAAAGGCACAAACTGTTATATCAAGATGGGATGAGTTCACCTAATAGAAACAAAAGAGTCCAAGCACAAACAAACGAGGCATGGGTAGCTTCACTCCCCTGTCCCAAACTATACAACTATAACAAAAATGCACAGGACCAGTTTAGACCTATTCAGGGTCTGCATTTGTTACTTCAGTCTCTGTAATCCCCAATGAACACCACTTAGTTGATTCTGTTGGTCTTGTACTCATGGATTCCTTTATATATCTGGCTCCTATAATCCTTCTTCCCCATCTTCTGTGTGGTTTCCCCAAGCTCTGCTTAAAAATTATCCATGAACCCTGCATCTGCTCCCACCAGTTACTAATTGAAGCCTCTCTAGTATTGAATAAGCTGCAATCTATGAGTATAGCAGAATATCATTAGGAAGTATTTCATTGACTATTTTTTCTAGTCATGTTTGGTTCTATCCTAGGATTCTGGAATATCCTCCTTCTAGTTCCAGGATGCCGAGGTGGTCTCAGTTGTGTGTTTCCTCTTGTGGCATAGGCTGCAAGTTGGATCAGACATTGATTTGACCCTCCAGAAGTTCTGTACCATCATTACCGTAGGGTAAAAAGGCCAGCCAAAGAAATCTACCCTGAGTGTCAAACCAGAACTAGTGAAAGAATCCTCTATCCTATCCCTGAAACCAGAGCCAGTGAAAAATATACAACCTGACTCTGAAACCACAGACAATGAAAGTAATGCACTCTGACTATGAATCCAGAGCCAAAGAAACAAACTTTGGCCCTAGAACCAGAGCAGTGAAAGAAATACACCCTCGTCCTGAAAATAGAGTCAAAAGGATAAAAGGGGCTAGTAAAATAAACACAGTTTGACCATGAAACCAGAGCCAAATTTTCTCCTGACCAACTGAACACAAAACCAACCATACCCTGAACAGAAAATCTAGCACCCTGACAGGGAACCCCGAGCCAGTGAAAGAAATACTCTGGCAATGGAACCCAGAGCCAGTGAAAAAAATACAGTGTGGCCTTGTAACCAGAGCAAGCACGGCCCCTGACCAACTAACCCAAACAATCTCTGAGAAGGAAAACTAACCAATATCTGAGAAGAAAATCTTCTCCCTAGAAAAACACTGCCCTTAAGAAGCCGTCTATATAACTCTGTCTGCCTGTTCAGTTGAGGGCTGTCCTGTCCCACCATGGTAAATGCAGCCTCTTTCCTGGATTCCTCTTTTCTAAATAATTCTCTCTTTTAAAAGAGTTTTGGGTGAAGATCTTTCACTTGGGTAGAACAAAACCTTTGATGAGAGATTTCCTTAAGGGTTCTGAGCAGAAAATATAGAAGAAATAGTTACATCTGCAGGGAAACTCCCTTGGGAAGCAGAAAAGTTAACATTTTTGCTAGAGCTTGAGGATATTGCTTCATTTCTGAGGGGATTTCTCTTTTAGTAGAGTGAAGTAGAAGAAGTAACATCTTGAGCTGGAGCTGAGCAGAGCGGAAGAAGAGATGGATTGTTTGGTTAGGCAGTCCCTTAGGTCACCTGTAACAGCTAGCGCTCTCTCGCTCTCTCTCTCTCTCTCTCTCTCTCTCTCTCTCTCTCTCTCTCTTTCTCTCTGGAACAAGATTGCCAAATCCTGCAGGGAGACCATCCCCCACAGCACCCCAACTTCAGGTATTTCTTGACCTCCCTAGGAATCAGGATACCTTTCCCTCCAGAGCTCTAACTTTTACAATTATCCCAGAACATCTTCTAGGCAGGAATAATTTTAGATCAAAGGTTTGGTCCCAGTCCCAACACTGGAAGCCTTGCCTGATTACAGAAGACGGCCAGTTCAGGTTCGATATCCATCTTTGTTAGAAGACTTTGCTAGGGTTACCTTCATACATTTCAGAAGTTTCCAGTGTACTAGGTTTTCACATAATCCCGAAAACTTGTGCCAATTACTATCATCTTTCCCTGTATTCTGTCTCTCCATATATTTCCCTTCTTTCCTCCGGGTCCTTCCTGCTCCCATCTCCATCTGTCTTTGGTCCATTGGCAAAATCTACTCTATTTCCCCTTCCCAGAAATGTTCATATATCTCCCTCCCCCTCCTCGAGCCCTCTTTGTTACTTAGTCTCTCTGGATCTGTAGATTATAGCATGATTATCCTTTACTTAATGGCAAATGATCACTTATACATGAGTACATACCAGGTTTGTCTCTCAGGGTCTGGAGTCACCTCAGGATGATGTCTTTTTGTAGATCCATCCACTTTCTTTCAAATTTCATGATGTCATTTTTAACAGCCGAGTAATACTCCATCGTGTAAATGTACCAAAGTTACCTCCCAAGTTTAAATGAGTAGAAATAAATTATAGGTATAGAGGAGACTCTGCTAAGTCTCTTGTAAGTTTATCCAAGAGCTCCATGAATGCAGCCTTCATCACACCAGCTGGACTGGGCTTTTCAGTGATGTGGCTACCTTTGATTTGTCCATGGTTATGTAAGTAGCTCCAATAAATTCATTGGTTTGCCAAGCTAGACTAAGGTAAGGTGGCATTATTTTGTTTTGTTTTGTGTGGTTCAGGAATTTTTGGTCTTTTGTAGAGTTTTATCTGTGGTGAATGGATATTTACTTACATTTCTCGAAGAAAAGAGTTAGAGCAATAAATAATATATATATGAATAATAAATTATTTAATTATATCAGTCATAAAACACACATTAAACTTTACATATGAACATGTTCAGTTTCTTCATTTTAAGATAATCTTTCAGCAGTCTTATGAAATAACTGGAAACATTTTAATTTCATCAGAATATCAACAAGGTTTCAGTAAATTACCAATTACTTACATATTGCTTGTTTATTAACATTTAAACATGGTTATTATAGAGTACTTTTATATAACATATTTTTATTTCAAATAGAAAAGTAACTAATAAAATCTCTGAAAATACAAATATTAAGTTTAATTTATCATGGAATACCTTCAACGATTATGCAAATGAGAGATGGAACAGGTTACTAAAAGAGTTTGATGAGAAAGGAAACATTTGGAAAGAATCATGTGACACAATGAAAGTGTCATGGTAGCATGTGGTTCTTAGGACCTGAAGTTAAATAAAGTTGGAAAGTTCTAGAGTTCAATTCTTGTTCTAGAAAAGAAGAACTGGAGAAGGTCAAGGAACTTGATGCACCTGCCATCTTCTTAGTTTCTAACATGTTTAACTGTGAGATGGGATCAGTGATCTAAGTAAAATATCCTAAGTTCTTATTCAGAAAATTTTGATGTTAGGTATATTTGTAAATTGATTATGGGAATTGCCTAATCAGAAACAAAATACCAAATTTTGTATCATAAAATTGCTCCTATGTAGATAACATTTGTTTTAGTAGCCTGAACTTTACATCAAACCAAATTGAATGCACTGATTTTTGCTGTAATTTTTTAACTTGTGCTTAGTTTTTGAAGTCCATTAATATCTCAAAACATATGTATAATTAAAAGAATCTCACACTAATAGGTGACATTGTTTTATCTTTTAAAATTTTTACTTGTTTATGTTTATTGTATATATTATTGATCTTATAAAGATAATTTCATTCCAATATACTATGTACTTTTATCATATTCATATTACACTATCTCAATTTTCTCTCCTAAAGTTCTCTTCTAATTCCTCCTTTTTCCATAGAATCTAGGTTTTACTTTCATTTTATATATGTGTAATCATATATATAGATTCAACAATAATTTTGCATATTAATCAAAAACATAATAACAAGACCACCACCCCAGCAAAGTTAAACAACCCCAGTAAAATTTTTGTCTTGCACCTAAACAGAGAGTTCTCAAAAGAAGAAAAACAAAGTAGTGAGAAAAAATTCTACATATTCAAAATTTTTGTAAATTAAAATGCAATTTAAAATTATTTGGAGATTTCTTTTACCTCATTTCTAATGGCTAATATAAAAAGATGACTAAAAGTGCTGCTGTGGCTTTGAGGGGGTAAAGGAAAATTGGTTCACTTCTGATGAGTACAAACAGGTGCAGACACTACTAAAATCAGTAGGGGACTTCCTAGCAAAGATAGAAAGTAAACCACCCCAGAGCTATAGCTATACCATTCTTAGGTATATGCCCGATGGATTCTGCATGCTACAAGAGAACCTTCTCATCCATATTAAATGCTGCTTTATTAATGAGATTCGGAAAATGAAAACAGCCCCGGTGTCCTTTAACCATTGGATGGCTAGCGAAACACATTCCATTTTATGCCATGGAATGACATTCAATGTTACGAACTGAAATTGTGAAATGTGCAGATAAGCATACAGAGCTGAAAACAATCATTTTGTTTGAGGTAAAACAGGTTCACAAAGATGAGACATCAGTTTATGCCTCATATGTTAATGTTAACCTCGAAACTTTTTATATGTCTGTTTAAATTTGAATGTTGATAGATGTCATAAGACTAGTGTGGGTCCATGGTGAGGGCTCATGGTTCATGGGAGAGAAAGCACAAAATAGGTGGTTTAAAGGTGAATAAGGGATAATGTAGCAAGAATGATTATATTGGGTATAGAAGCACAGTATAGAAGTGTAAATATAAGGTGAATAATTAGGAATAAGCTCTTTAAAAAATTCTATGGAAACCTACTACTGTAGAATACTAAATATGTATATATACACACATAAATGAATTTAAATTGAATTACTCTATAATAGAAGAAAATCTCACAGACATCATAAGCATATTAAACATAATGACCTAGACAGGTATTTTATAAATCTTTTTGAATTATCCAGTGGAGTTATATAAAGCCACCAAACAGCAGTGCTGGTTGTACTCCAGAACTTGATGGTAAGACTTAAGTCATTCATCATAAAGACAACAAACTGATGCTGGCCTGAAAGCTTCTTTCCTACTGACTGGGTTTCATAGTGTTAGAAGGTGCTATGGATGTTCATGGAGGAAAGGACAATAATCATCTATTTTCATCATCTGTGAATGCTGCAGACTGCCAAAATGATCAACTTGGGAGCATATGCCTGCTGTCAAAATAATGGTAAGACTGGTATAGGAGTGACCATCACTTTCTGATTGAAATTAAGGTCTCTTCTACAATTGATACTCATGAGTGATACCATTATCAAGGTAGTTAGTTAAATCACAGGGCCTACGAGAAACATATGGTTAGTATCCTGCTAGACTGACATTGTTTTAAACTGATTCTGAAGACTTATTGCAAACCCCATAGATGAATGAATTTTTCAACACTCATCAGAGAAGTTTTGCAGTCAATAATATTTGACATGGAGATATTACACTGGCCAACATGCAAAGCATAAGAGATTGTAGATCTCCCAGACTTAAAAGGATATATTTATAATATCCCTTTTACTCAAGGATCAGGGAATATCATAGAAGAAGGGTGAAATATTGTACAGACAAAGGCAGTGCAAGACTACATAAAAACATTTTCCAGTATGCACTGATGAAATCCTTGACTACATATACAAGACTCCCACGAGAAGGAGAAGGATAGAGAATAACCATAGAAAGCTCTTCCTTTCTACCCAAGAATATAGTCATGGAGAAAGAAAGCAGAGTCAGGCAGATGCCATGAAGCTTCGGCCCAAAATGGACGTAGGTTAGAATCTACCCAGTAAGCCACCACTTCGTGGTGCTACACAGATTATTAAAAATGGGTTAATTAATATGTGAGAGTTAGCCAAGAAGAGGCTAGAACTAACTAATGGGACAGGCATCGTTTAAATGAATATAATTTGTGTGTTGTTATTTCCGGGGCTAAGCTAGCCATGCGGGAGCCGGGTGGGATGAAAAGCAGGCCTGCTTGCCCCATCACTACAACTTCCTTAGCCACGAGCCACTTCTATTCTTGAGTACTAGTCATTCATTCATTTCTTAACAAGTTGCCTCTGTTTCATGTTACCCTGGTGCAATCCTCTGCCCTGAAACATAAAAGTTTGGTATTGGGCATCCTCTGAAAAAATACAGATCTACAGCTCAGCACTTCTGAGCATGCTCTCCTTGATACTCTGGCTCTCTCATGGTTTCTCACTGCTACAGCTAATATAACGCATGACTTTTCCTCCCTTCTCCTAGAGGATACTAGAATTTACAGCTTGCTTATACTATTGCTTTCTTTCTAAACTCTAATAAAACTGTGTTGGAGCTTCATTCGGAATCCTTTCAAAAATGCTTTTATTAAGAAAACTGACTATGAAACTAAAACTGAAACCTCAATTGTCCCTAGTAACAAAATCAGATAAGATATGAAAGTTATTCATTTATTTAATTCTGAATTTTATTTATTTAATTCTGAATCACATTGAAATGCACAGATACACACTATTGCTATACAATGTAAGATAATCATATGACTGACCATTTATCACAGTTAAAAATTCCCATCACCACAGGGGAAGGAATTTTAAAAGGGCATGGGTCTGCCTACCAACAATAGAAATATCTATGTCATACATGCATTAGAGAAATAATGCAAAATGGTGTAGCACTGAGTAAGCAATGGCAAAGAGAGATTAAAGAAAACACCATTGACTTTAAGATCAAAGGTTCTAAAAAATTAATAGGTGATACCTAGCAAGAAAGTTCATCCGACTGTCAAGGACTAGGCCAAGTAGGTCTATATAACATGATCCTAGATCAAATAAACATGCAAACAGACAAGAAACAACAATAACCAGGGCTACCTAAGAATGCTAGATAAAAACTACATATACACAATTAAGACATCTTATAAGAAAGACAAATTATTTAATTTTTTTTACTATGAGAAGATATACTGTAAATCAGTGAATTCATATGTAGCCTGAATTTCAGTAAATAACTACATCCAGGCAGGTCTGTCAAAATAGGATGGGAAAGAATAGTATAAGACAGTGCTTAGATTCTTTAAAAGGAAATCCTATCAGTACGGGAGCCAGCACACCAACCACAGCTAAATTCACCTAGCACTGAAAATGTAAAACAGGAATTTGTATAATGTCTAATAAATGTCTGTAGGTGTAAAACAATTAAAAAAGAAGATAGTCATTTGTTTAGTAAGTGTTAGAATAAAGCTGCCTTCAAATTTATTCTACAGCTTAAAACATAATTATAGCTGTGGTAGAAATAAATGTCCCAAAGAAGTCATTTGTGACTTAGCAGAGAACTTGCCAATTAGACAATGTGGAGACTAAGTCTCAAACCCTACTTCTGTGATTACTCATGGTTAGTCGGATACATCTTTCCCCTTCTTTCTACCCTGTAAATATAAAAAATTCTGTGTATAGTGTTTTTAAAATTTCAAATTAGTATAAATTTTTAATTAAAGAGGAAATTTTCATTATAAATGAAAATAATTACAATTTTATTTTTAATGGTACAAAGTGTATACAAGGCAATAGTGATAGGTAATTGAATATGGCAAGATATTTCTAGGCTGTATGCAGTATTCCTAAATAAAAAAATAATTAAATTCACTAAAAGACATGCTGTGTTTGTTCTTCATGAGAGAAAACTAGTGCTGGCTTCTCAGCATTCGCAGAAACTGATATTAAAATCTGCTGCTGTGATGAGGTTTGCCTACTAAATTCTTGCAAAAAGGAAACTATCCAAATTGAGGGGAGAGATGATTAAAATTTTTAAAAAGTTTGGAAAGATGGTAGAATGAGACCAGCTGAAAAAGAAATTGGCAAAATAGTGTGCATACGCTTTGCCCTGTGCCAGTGAGTATTTTGGTTGTTTGGAAGTGCTATAAGAACTGTTACTATAACAACACTAATTAATTATGGTGGGATTTCATACACTGTAGCTGAGAGCCAATTCATGATGCTCTTATTATATGCAATGCAAAATGTGCAAAATCTTATGCTGAGGTATTTCAATATATAAGGTGATGAGCAAGCCTATGCCTGAGAGGAGTTTGTCTTTAATAGCATTTTTTGTTGTATCTATTTTGCATGGCATTCAAAGCTTAAAGTGTACAAGAATCATGAGCATCTTTTGAAGTAAATGAAAACTAGGTTTGTGAAACCCAAGCTACCCCAGTAATGAATTAGACAGTTGATAAAAATCATGGCTGTCAATATGTTGTGCTAATTTGTTCCAATAATTCTAAAACCATGACAGCAATCATCTGCCAGAAAAAGAAAATCTAGGTAAGCAACGAAGAATCTGGAATATATATTTACTATTAATATGCCCAAAAGAGTAAATAAAATTAACATGCTCAAATGTCTTCATATTACTTGGATGCTGTTAAATGTTCTATTTAGGTGATTGCACCATTACACAAATGCGATAATTCCCACATTTTATACCATTTTTTTTGTAAGGTGCACTTGGACTGAAATCCAAAGTTTCTGAGGGATTATTATGCTACATCCCCAAATATTCTATTAAATGTTCAAAGCAACTGCTACCTTTACTAGCGATTAAAATTCTTCAGCTTATTCATTTATGAGAATTGCTTACTTGTCTCTAGGAGAGAGAATGCTCATGTATTTGCGCCCGAAGTTAAAGGAGAAATTTGAATTCTCAGCCTTGATTTAAAGAGCAACAGCAATAAAGTGTCTTACGACGTAGATATAAATGTGATCAGTGATTTACCAGACAAGGTAGACACTTTCCATTTAGTAATGTTGAACCTGACTCTTCTGTTCCGGTATTGGGTTGCCAGCTGTGTCAAGGTCTGCCAGCCACTGATTCCCCTGCAGACACACCAGCAGCTGTGAAGCCACCTGTGTAAGGAGATGAGCTTGTGTGAAGAGAGAATCACATTGACCTCCGGCTCGCTTTGTCTTTCTCTGATATCTGAACTACTGTCAGATTGGAAAAAGGAAATGACCACCTTCCAATGTTGCATTCCAATATTTTCAGAGCACCTGCCCACCCCAGCGCTCTCTGCATGGAACGAGGTAGTAATCCTAAGTACATAGAAAGGATCTAAGCTCTCCAGTTCTTTCAGATAAATCTAAATTTCTTGAAAGATGGAGGATAAACTCGAGGAAGAGTTTTGCATATAATGAGTAAAAGTCACCTAACGCCTAAAGACAGAGTTCATCAACATTTAATCTGATGGAATCTGTAATTATTCATCCAGGACTTCCAAAAGAGTCTGTTTTAAGAGGGAAAGGAAAGGATGAAAGTGATTTTATTTTCTTGAGGTGACATATGGGATTTTCACAGTACTTTGAGAAATTAGAAAAATAATGCTTCAGTGTGTGCACACCTGTGTGGAAGTATGTGAAATTGTGTAAATATAGTTCATATGTATATGAGTTGAAATAAACTATCACTAACATGATCAGAAGAAAAATAGCAAGGGAGAGGATATGCAGTAGAAATATAAAAAGTAAAATTATGGAAATTTCTTTTCAAGAGGAGCTTCAGATAATCTTAACAAAGAAAAATTGAGTGAAAAAATGGCCTATATTACCACCTTACCTTAGGAGGATAATTATGTAGTCTTTGTTACTGCCAAATTCCCACTGATTTCAGTTGGGGCTTTGGACAAAATAAGGAGACATATGTTTTTGTAGGGAATCTAATACTCTACTGTTCATTAAAGGTACAAAAGTTATTAGCAATGAAAAATTTAAAAGTCCACGGAAGATAGCCATTGATAGGCTTTGAAAATATGTCACATTTAAATTATTAAGGTTAACAATCGTTGTAATCTTGTAAGAGGATTACAGTTCAGAATAGCACATTTAGATGTATCACTTGAGTATATATCAGTGACTTTTATCAATTAACCAGAAATCTGGTTCTATCAGAAGAATTTAGCTGTCTGTCTTTGCTGTGAAACTGGGAAGGAATTTGTTTAAATTATTGGTCTTTTAATTTGCCTCATTTTGTCTCCTGTCTGAGAAGTTTGCTTATTTCAGGCAGCTGCATATGTTGGCATGATTGATGAGATCTGTTGCAGTTATGCAAGCAGCCCGGGGTGACCAGTTTACCCTTCCCTGCCTGGGTTCCAGCTGCCAGTTGCCCGCATTCTGCGACAGCCTCTCCTTCTCACCTTGTCATCAAGCCAAGATTGTACACTGTAGGAGTACAGGTGAGCATCTGCCTCCAGAACCAATGCCAACAGCTCTCCATTATCAGGAGCCAGGGGTGCTTCAAAGGAATGGAGAGTCCTTTCTCTGGACACAGAGACCAAGGGATTTTACACTTGAACCAAACTATTCCTAGGGAACCTCAGTGTAATGTTTCTTCTTTTACTTCTTTTTATTTCATTAGAAATCATCATTGCCTTTTAAAATATGTCATAATACCTTGCTACAAAAATACCTCTTTCAGGCATTCTAATGATATTAGACATTTTGTTTAAAGATGCTGAATCATTTTTCCTTCTTATATGTCAAGAAAATTAAAAAGCTGTCAAACATTTTAATTCCTGAAAACTGTAAATTTAATCAGCCTATAATAGTAATTATCCTGAAACATCTGTCTTTCTATTTGTACACTGACAAGGATGGGCCAAACCAAATGAGAAAGAGAATTGCTCCTGAAAAGGCAACACTAAATCAAATTTTACTGTTGTGGTTCTTAACTGTATGATGTTAAAATTTTTATTGTTAAATTATCTGTGGTTGTAATTTAATATTTAGTGAAAGCCCACAATAATCCAAGAGCTGTAGTGTTTATAAATAAAGAGCATATCTCATCTTTAATTTGTTCTAAATTTCTTTAGTCACATGTTGGAGATAATACTTACTTGTTTGATAGTGAGTGCTCAGACGACCAAAGGTTCTATGCAGAGGAAACACATTAAAGACGATGTGCAGACTCATCTGCAGGTCAGCCCCTGGCTACTCATGCTACTTCATAGTGAAGTATTCTGACTTCATGATTGTGATGTATGTCTTATTTATGTGCGGTGTGTGAGGTAAGCTGGCAACCTGTTCATACCTGCATTTTCTTCTAGAGGTACTTCCGTCGGTCGTCGCGCGCCCTCCCAGGGGCGCGGCGCAGCCGCGGGCGGGTACCCCGCCGCGCGTCTGGTTGAATAAAAAAAAATGTACGTTACATTTGAAGAGAAGGCAAGAGGACAGTACTCAGATGAGATTTTCTGAAATTAATTTATCCAAATAGGTAAGCACTGAAGCAAGGGATATGTTATGGTTCTGTGATTTAATAAAGAAAGATATGTATAATATTTTCTAAGTAAAAGTGACCAAGAGGGAATGGAACACTTGATGCAGTGAAGCAGGAAGATAGCAGATGGAAAAGAAAGATGTATTGGAGACGGTCTTGAATTTTTTTTGGCTTAAAAGAAAATTGTTCTGTATTCATCTCTTTTTTTCACGTCTTTGAAAATCTCATGAACTGAAATCGTATTTGTTTTTGAGATTAAAAATATCTTTCTAAGAATGTGGAGCTAGAGATTAGCATCAAATCAAATGGAAGAATCTCAGTACTAGCAGAATAGCCTGTCATTCACACCATGCTCAAATCTGTTACACTTCAAAGGAATGTGGTAGAAGTAGTGCATATCAAATTAATGTACGAAAACCATTTGATACTGATGGTTTACTTTTGTGAAAGCTAAAGTGTGTTAAGTCCTACTTTATGTTAAATGCTTGGAAGAACTTGTAAATCATATTTTTAGAATTTAAACTAATGTACTACACATAGAAAATAATCTAATAACGTAAAAGTAAGATAATCAGTATGTATAGTCTTGACTTAAATTTTCATAACAGAATAAAGAAATATCAAGAAATAGTAAAATTACAATTTATATAATATATAAATAATTTAAATATTTCTACACAGAATTCTTTTATTTTTCATATTTTTCATGTATAATGACAAAACATTCAAATAATTTTAATATGTTATGGTAGATCTTTGATATTATTTCCCCTATTTTTTTACATGTGTGTGTGTGTTGTGTGTGTTTGCACATAACAACTTTCTGTGATTCCTGGAATCAGTTGTCTTGTTTCCTTGGTTCTCATAGTGTTTTTTACAATAGTTAGAAGCAGAATTACACATTGCATTAAACAGTACATTTTAATATTATTAAATTAAAGTCATATATTTAAGAATTTAAAATATATATATCACAAAAGTCTCTGGATATAACTTGTATCATTTGATATCTTTGTATGTATAATAAATTTTATAAAAAGTATTTAACAACTAAAACCATAGTTTGAAAATAGCTGTTACTAGTAAAACCTCTACAATGGTAAGTCTTCAGAGAAAAAGTGACAATTTCTGAATTGCTCAGTGTTCATGGTCGATCATTTAATTTGTTTTCATTCTACACAAAACAAATATTGTCCTATTTATGCTATGAATTAGTATCTTTGTAGACAGAATAACCTTAATTATTGTGTATTTAGTAAAGTGTAAGCAAACACATGATGTTATTATACTGTGCTTCATCATATTTATCCCAGAATAGAATTTTAATTGTGAAAATTGTGGCTAAATTTCACAATTAAATTGGATGAAGATTTTTGTGTTTTAGATGTTCATGTACAGTATATTGATAAATTCTGTTCCATGAATGACAATTGCAGTAAGGAAGCAACAAAGCAACCATAACCTTAATATTTATGAAAATTCAATTTCTAGTTTTGCCATTTTCAAAAATTTTTTGTTTGTTTGTTATCATTTTATTGTTCCTAAACTCAGTTACTGCTTATTATACTGGAGGTTAACTCTATGAAGAGGTTGAACTTAGAGGAAACTATGACTAGAGACTCTGAATAACATTAAACTTGCCATTCCCGCTAAAGGTACCTGGTCACTCTAACAGAGAACTAGGATTCCCTCCCTTGAATAAGCTATGTTAATATCATCTGGGATAGGTATCTGAAAGATGGTACTTACTTTATTCAAGGCAACATGGAACCATCTCTTAATACACAACATGATCCAACACTGTAGTAAAATTTAAACCATCTGTGAAGGTGTGGATCTGAGGATTCAATTCTCCACTCCTCTTCAGAATGATTCACTATCTCCAAGTCATAAAATCAGCACTATTCAAAAACCTAGATTTTGGAGTTTAGTGCACAGAAACCTGAAAACATTTCCTTATTATGTCTTTTGAATTTTTTTCTATAAAGAACAGCAATCCTATACTAGTACTCAGAAAGCCCATATGAAACATTAATACCCAAGAAATTAAAATACATTTTTATCCACTGGAATACTGCTTGACTTATACAGCAGTGAATAAAGAATATTATAATGAAAAATCTTTATTTTCCAAGGTTCTAAATCAAACTCATTTCACCAGCACAAGGTATCTTGATGAAAAGGTAGACCACACTTTCTTGGATTAGTCAGACAAACTAAGAATATAGTAAATATTCTTTCATTGTTTTAAAGAGCAATGGGTATCTGCATGATCAGAACTTTAACAGTATTACAGACAAGTTCTAGCATTTTATGAAAATACAGAACACCACTCTGATCCCTGTAGAAAATTGAAAATTCATGTATTCAGAATCAATCTTACAGGTTTTAGAATATTAGATCATTTATTGTCAGCATAGAATTACTCAAATTGTACTGGGTATTAATATATTACATATCCATTTAATATCCTTTGTGTCATGGGGAAGAGAAAGAATTCTAGAGCATGAGTTTAGATCAGATCACAGTAAACACAATCAGGTATTGATCTAATTTATTTTCGGTACCAGATGGAGTGTATTGGTGCAGTTATGCACACCATTAAATACTTTCCATGTCCTGACTGCCATGCCTGATGATTTTTATTTTATGTCATGGTAGAAGAATTGCTAAGAGTGGTTGCTCTGGCTTGGCAGGAATAACAACTTTAAATAAGCAGTTTCTAATCCATTATTGTTATTCTTATTTTTATTGGATAATCATTTACTCTAAAGGTGAAATTAGAACTTTATACTAATTCCTATGTCGATAAGCTTCACTGAAATAAGTAACTAATCTGGTTATGAAACTCATGTCTATTTGATTCTCCATTTTAACTCCTTCTGTAA
>LOJH01042134.1:0-14259 GCA_001685095.1 Ellobius talpinus | reverse complement strand
GGCCAAGGCAGTTTCTTTATTAACCAATGAAAGTAACACATAGATGATCCTCCTACATCAGGGCAGTGTAGCAAAAACTAATGATGGGCCTGGCAGGACAACACGCACAGTGCCGTCCATCCTCCATGTTGATTGTAGCTCATGTAGTTGTGTTGTAAACATAGTGGAGTTCAAACTTTGTTCCCTTTATATTCTTAATTCTTGTTCACACATCTTAAGCTGTGGAATGATCCTTCTGTATACTCTGTGAATATATGTCTTTATGACTGGTTTAATAAACAACTGACTGGCCAATAGAGGAACAGGATAAAACTGGGGGGTAAGTCAAACTGAGAATGATGGGATAAGGGAGGATGGAGTCAGAGGAGATTCCCGCCAGCCGCCAAGGAAGCAGGACATATAGAAAATGAGGTAATGAGCCATGAGACACATGGCAAAGCATAGATAAGAAATATGGGTTAATTTAAACTCAAGAGTTAGATAGTTACAAGCCTGAGCTATTGGCTGAGCATTTAAAATTTATATTAAGTCTCTGGGTCAGTTATTTGGGAAGTGGCTGCCAGTTATTTGGGAGTAGGCAGTCAGAACAGGAAAACTCTGCCTACAATCTTATTTACCTTATATAGATAGAATACAGTAAGGAAAATAGAAAAATGAAATTAATACCAAAAGCTTCATACTTTCTCATCACTGTGTTAGAAAAGAATTGTGGGAAGAAAAGTGAGGTAAAATTCATGTTTTCTAAGCTCTAATAGTCTTGTGAGAGATTTGGAGGGGTGGGAGTTTGTGAAATAATGAACATTAAAAGATTATGAGCTATAAAGCAGATGGGGATGGAGAGAATTACAGATACAGATGACAGAGAACTCCCCACTTGGCCTGGGAACAAGTGAGAGAACTGTGAAGCATCATTCCATCTTCTGAAAGTGAACATGGTTATTCTTAATACTTAGAGAAAAGCAGTGGCTGTGAGGTATTCAAGGCAAACTGTGATGGAGGGGCACCTAGGTAATGCAAAGGAACATCTCTCTAACTCAAGTGACACATTAATTCTGCAGGAAAAGGCTACGTCTGTCAGGAAAGAACATGTTTTCAAAAAGAGGAAAATCTAGATAAGGCCAGAGAGGTGTTAAAGCCCTGAGAATATATGGAGACAGTGAAAAGTTTAGAAATAGACTACTCCAGAACGAAGAGCATAGGAGGAGCAATGTTGACAGACAAATACAAATAGACCCGTGAGAGGCCTGCTGTGCTAAACACAGTTTAATAGAAATGTTTTGTAGAAAGTAATAATAACAGGTAATTTAATATGAGTTCCTCTCTAGCACATACATTTTCAAATTGAACATTTCTAACAATGTGACATGCATAAGTGCTATTTGTATTTTACAGTTATCTAGGAGTTAAATAGCTTGACTGTAAGAGATAAAAAAAACACTTAAACATAAGTATATCTTGTTTTAACTCTTGCTGTACTCTCCTGTGACAGCAATACTGAGAAAGTTCAGTACAAACACAGGGCTGAGAGGAACGACTATGGACACCCATGGAAAGATTATGAAAAGAACAGAGGAGGAAGGTGATAATTAAGAAAGAAACAGGCATGTCATAGCAGGAGAAATAACTAAACCCTAGCACTTGATTGACTTGATGAGTGATAAAAGCAGATCAACAGATTCCAGGAATATAGATGTCTGGTTTATGCAGAATAGTAAATGGTGATGCAACACTAATACGGATAGCTGAAATTTTAGGAAAACTCTATGACTTCTCTTTGGGAATATTGCGATATAATTAGGATATACTAATGTCCTATATGATGCCTGTGTTTATCAGCGAACTCATAGTCAAACCCAAGAAAGATTACAGGAAAAGGCAAATCAGATAGATGCATGAATAATACCACCACTAAAAAAGCAATATAGGTGAAAGAGACACAGAGATGGGCAGGCCAAAAGAAGTGAGAGGCAAAGGAAGAGTGGATGAAGGGACTAGAAAGCTCCAATGATCAACAAAGACCAATGTATAGTGCATTCCAGTGAAAGAAAGATGTTAGAAGAATATCTATGAAATCAGCAACTGAACCCACTTCTGGAGCCTCAATTGAATATTTGTTAAGTGTTACAGTTTTTTAAAATTATGAATCTTTTCTGTGTTAGTTTACACAGTTATGGGAATGGAACCCAGGGCCTTCCATGTGTTATGCAGGAACTTTACAGTACGCTCCACCCTCAGCATGTCTTTTGCTTTGTAATCTGAAACAGGGTCTAACCAAGTGGCTCAAGATGGCCTCACACTAGCTCTGTAGCCCAAACGGGCCTTGAACTTGAGTTCCTTCTTTTTTAGCCCCCTGAAAAGCTGAATCACAGCCATCTTGATTCTTCATGTTCAACATGAGCTAACGTTTCCGGCTTCTGTCATCTGTATGCTTTATACATGTGTATTTATTTTGCTTGCATTTGCAGCAGTAACTCAGATGACAACCCTGACTTAATCATACCTTGTATACATAAACCACCCATTTACAAATCTATAAAATCCACATGATCATTTTTATTTTAAAAACGGAGAAACAGTATTTCTATAGTTTCTGCAGTTGTAGTGAAATATGGATTTGGGGCTAAATCTGGGAGATGCCAGAGTCCCGTTCACTTTCTGCTAATACCACAAATGCAAAGTGGGAGTGAAGAGCTGTAGGAAAGTCAGAGATGTAACTCACTCTACTGGGCTCAAATTTACAAAGCAAGAACGCAAACAATGGTTCCCACACATCCCAACCCTAGTGCAATTATACAACCACTTTCCGACGCTGAGAACTGAACACAGTGTAAAATCCTGGGGATGATTTTTAATTAAAAAGTATTTTTGAAAGCAAACACGAATGGAATTTGCAGAAGGGCCGGTGAAAATCAGTTGTATGAATGTTGCAAAGATTGCATCCTGGGTGCTCTTAGGATGATTACTTTGGGTAGAAAGACTTTCTACTTTTATCTGGCCAATTGATCTTCTGTGTTGGGACATTCTGGACTGCAGACGAATTCTGAATTGAAAACATACAATACATTTAAGGCAATGTTATACATAATGTATAACTAGATGTAACCATCATAAAGGAAATGCTGAGGACGGTTATGTGCAAACACAGTGTCTGCAGACTCTCCCCAATACCAATATGTCTACAAATCAAAACTACTCTGCTCTCTCAAACATCAATCCCACCACACCGAGCAGCTCTTCAGATCATCTGCTTGCAAGCCATGTCTCCTTATGGCCTGAGAAGACACTGTTACTGATTCACTGTCAGAAGCCCTTACTTTTCGAGTTGATGATTTAGTAGAGGGGAGAAAGAAATAGAGATGGGGAGGACAATTGCCTTCCCATTCTGGCTCTAACCTGGCTCTGGCAAGGTGCAACGTATGACAGTAAACAGGCCTGCAGCCTGCAGGCACTCAAACATGCTCGCTGTGGAAGTCCCTTGGGGATGCAACATGGCACCTTGGCTGTATCAACAGCATACTGTAGCTGTGGGGGTTTCAGATTTTGGTATGAGTTAGACTCACAGGTGGAGGTTTTATAAAATATTAAAGCTTTGGATTCCACTTGAGTGCCACCATACGAAAATCTCTGGAGGTGTGCCCTTGGCGTTCCTGCTAACCTCAGCTCTGGTCTTGGTCCTGATAGCAAGCACAACTTCAGAACCACTGCTCTGGCCATCAGACCCATCCCCTAGCCAGGATTGCAATCACTGTTGTGTGGCAGATGGTGCTGATGATGGAGGCTCTGGCCTGGTAGCCCAGGTGCTGGCAGCGACTGCTGCCTGTTGCATTAACTCTTCTCGAAATCCCTTGTCTCTATTCCACTTGGAAGCAAAGCAAAACTCAAGCCAAGCCTACATACTTTAAACATGGAAGAAGGAAAATCTGGATAATGTATGCAAGCACACTAGTCACTGATTATTGCACCGATCCATGACAGCTACTCTTAGTTTTCTAGTATATTAATTGCATTGTGCTTTTAAACAGTTATAACAACCCATTGTGGACTGATATGCCCCATAAAGATACTAGTTAATTCTTATTGAATATGTGCCTGTGGAATAATTAATGGTCTTATGTAATTCTTATATTGCAACATCCTTGTATGGAATAAATAGTTGTGTACTATTGTTGTAGCTTGTGAAGCTGGGGCTTAGAGGAGCCATTAGGTAATAACTGAGTGCTAGTTGGTTCACAGGAATACCATCACAGGCCCTTTCCTGCTTACGCGATGCTCAACATATGCATATTTCCAAGATATTAAAAACCATTATAAGTAACACATATAGGTGATTACATCTTCTTGTATTTAGGGCTCTACCATTTGCTCACCAAATGCTATTAATCCAACAATGGATTACAAATTGTTCTAAGATTTGAATAAATATCCATATGAATTAGTTTTATATGTATTCCCAATTACCTCCTTGGGAGAAAGTCCTAGAAAAGAATCAGCATGCCGAAGGATATAAATATATTTAAAATGTAATTATTTTTATTTTTAATGTAATTCTTGGTGTACACTGCTAAATTACTTTTCTAGAAAGATTATAGAAGTTACTTCATTTCTTCAACCTATCCTGACAAAAATGTTTAGGTAGCCAAATTTCATTTTTCCTAACTATCAGCAAATAACAGATAATCATATCCTTTCAAGCATCCGTGGTAACATTTCTGATTGTTTCTTGAGGGTAATTCCTAAAGGGATTGCTGGATTGATGGTTATACACATTGATGGATACACACATTTCCAAAACTGTTAATATTAAAGAACAGTTCTAAACTGTCTTCTAGAAAGGTCACATTTCTACTCCCACCAACAGAAGCTGTGAATAACTGTTTCTTCATAGACTTGTCAACAGGAAACATCTACACATTTAAGGGTTAACTAATATAGATTTGTGATTGTTGATCCATTGCCTTTTATTTTCATTTTTCAAATTTCTTGTGGTATTTTACCATTATTTAAAAAATATTATATATACATATATATTTCATTATTTCAAAGGAGTTATTTTGAGTAAGATCATTAACTTATACAATTTGTTAAATATCTCTAGCTTGTCATCTATATGCTTTGGATGTCTTTGAGCTAACTAAGTTCAAATTTTAATACAGTTATGTCCATAAGTATTTTCCTTTTGGCTTCTAACTTTAGTTTTAGATAGAATTTAGAAAATTTATTCTCATTTTGCTAAATATAAATATTCATATATATTTTTCTTTTAATATAATTTATATATTTGACATCACTATCTTTGTACATTTGCAGCATAACTTATGATAGACAATAATAAAAATATTTTATATTTCTACTCTAGTTCACACAATCGACTAAGTCAGCAATATTTCTTGAATAATTCAGCTTTTTACTCTGTGAAAGGATGCCCTTGAATACTTGCATATGTGTACCTCTGAAAGATTTTAAAATATGATTTCAAGTGCAATCAATAAACAATCTAATTTACTGATTGATCCATCTGGTCTCATTCATTCAGTCTATGCATATTCATGAGCAATTTAGCAGATGAGGCACATAATTGAATTTTTTTCTCAAATTTTCTTATTGTATATAATGCAAGAAATCCCACTATTTAATGTGAAATTCTACTTTGTTCTCATCTCCAGGGCATGGATGACTCCTTTCTTTGTTAGGCACTTAATCATCTCATCTATAAGAGCAGATTTTTATGTCACTTTAGGGCTATTTTGTTTGTGTCCATATAAAGAAATAAACTGTTGCTGTGTATGGTTTGGTCCTGTCTTAGCAAAACCTTTTACAATACTTAACTAGTATGTATCAAAGTCATATGGCAAGTCAGTGGATGCATTAGGGTCATGTCCAAGATATCTCCATCAGCAGCATTTCAAGGCTATTGCTATCAGCACATATTTTCTTTACTGCCTTCATTTGAATCTGCTAGCAAGACTGCTCAGCCATGCATCTGGATGCTAAGGAGGGTCTTTAGGATACTTGAGCCATAGTTGAGTAAACTAGGAAATCATAAACTCCATTTGAGAAACACTTCCCTATACATGTACTTAAACATTATATGTCTGAATGAATGAATAACTAATGGTATCAGAGGGTTGAATGCAGAAAATGAAAAGTCAAACACATATGGCAAAGAGACAACACTCATTGAATTAGATACACAAATGCTAAGAATTATTTTACCAAATGTTGAGGTCAACACTTTTTCAGTAGAGACGTATTTGCAATTATAATTGTTTTCCATGAGGATGTGATTTCATGTAAAATTATTCTTTGCTTTATGGTTAAATCAATGTATGAAACTCAATGTAAAAAATCAATTGAATATAAATCTATTTTAGGCAAATTACATCATAATATATGAGCCAGAGAACCTATCTACTAATAAGATTGTGCAATGAACATTCAACAAAACCTTTTTAAGAAGTTAGTCTCTGCCGCTGTATATAGCACTCATCACACAGGAATTAGTAAGAAAAAGGAAAGAGACCTTAGGCAGGAAATGGGATAATAGAACACATGTGATATGAAAGTGGAGTGGGCAATATTGTTGAGGGTGGGAAGGTTTAAGCAGGGCTAGGGCAGGGAAGGAGGGAGAAGAGAAGACGAGGCAAAGCGTAAATCAAAACTGACAGTGTCATAGACTCCGGAGAACTGGCCCAGCCCCTGGCCAGGCTGCAGTCCGGCTGCATAGGGGCCCATGCTGACTAACTCAATAACCGCCCAGGCTCAGATCCAGGGTTTTGAATTGGCCCACCCCAACATCGACTGTTAACCTATAAGCCGCCAGAGCTCATGGATGGGCCAGTCATGTGGAACCATAGAAGCAGACTCTCCATGACTCTGGGCAACAGCAGAATCTCTGAGCAGAACCTCAGTGATAGTCCGGTATTAGTGCTGCAGCTAAGAGAAGGCTGTGGTTGATAGAGCAGATCATTGCCCAGAGGGGTTGATGAAGTAGTAGCAGTTGTTGTTGCTGTTATTTTTTTAAAATTTTCTTTGGGGGGGATGGACTGGGAAATGAGAAGGACTGAGGTGCGTGATGTGAAAATCCCAAAGAATCAATAGAAAAATATTATGTTGAAAAAAAACCTGACAATGTTTGAAAAGTCTTAAAGAAAACCTACTACTTTGTAAACACACACACACACAACATGAAGGACTAGAATGGAAATATCCTGCATGGGTGGGTAATGTGACACTCCCCAAAGCTCTCATGGGTTGTTAAATAAAAGTCACAATGCCAGGCACGAACAATCCCCATACAAATGTTGGTCATAAAGGTTCTTGGTTACCCACCATGATTAAATGGTAAGACCACTATTACTTGCTGAAGATACCATATTCTTTGGTTACTGGATATAGAGAAACGTCTTCCCTGCTACTTTCCATAGTAGTGGAAGGTGAAAAAAAGTCACCAACTGTCTTATTCTGTGATAGACCCTGCATGCCACAGTATTGACCTTTTAGGCAAGATGTGTCCACTGGTACAATAGTGAAATGAATGTTATGTAGGCACCCAACCACTTTCTGATTGTATCTGAGGTCTACTCTACAGGAAGGAATTAATTTCTGGCAGTGTAAACCTACTCCAAAGTCACTTCCTGGCAAGGTCATATGTTCTAGGGGGAGCTTACTGCTATTGCTTTGTCAAATGGGCATGTTGCCAAGCTGTCTTCTAAATATTTATATTTATAATCATAGCTCAGTGCTGCTCTCTGTCTTAGGGAAACTTACATTTGCATTGGACAATGGTCAATGCAGAGACTCATAACAGATCAAAGTGCTGGGAATAAGTGACTGTTTAGTGCTCAGCACTAAAAGGAACATCTCTGTATTCCCTCCTCTCCCTCAGCACCAGGGCTCAATGAGCATCATGGAAGGGACAGAAAGAACTCAAGAACGAAAGGTTGTAGACAGTGCTGCAAAATGCTGCTTTCTGGACATGATATGGCTGTTGTACTCAAAGTAGCTAAGAAAACCTGCATGAGACCTGCATAAGAGCGAGCCTCCCGAAATTTCAGCAGGCATGTGGAATGAGGACATGAAGTCTCACCCCTGACTGAGGAGCCTTCTACGTTAGCAGCTGCTGTTAGAGGGAGAATCATTCTGCTTTTTCAGAGATAAAACAAGTTACTCGTGATGCAGCAAATTATACCATATTCATGCATATGTAAACAGTGGATTTTTTTGAAGACATAAAAAATAGGAAAAGAGTATGTTAGGAAGAAAAAGAGTTACAGGAGAAGTTGGGATACATTAAACATTATACATAATACACCATCTCTCTCTCTCATCTATGAATATATGTGTGTTTGCAAGTATACATATTCATATATAATGAAAATGTGAAAGAAAAATAAAAATTATCTTATAAAGAAAAAAGAGAAAGAGATATCATCTCTCCACTGAAGAATTTTACTGCCTTTTAGTTAAGAAATACAGAGTATAATCCAAAGTGTGGCATACATAATGCAAAAAATAGCCCCTTGAGGGAAGTTATTCTATAGAAGTGATAGCTGAGGCTGAAAAGTTGAGAGAAGCTTAAGGGCGAAAAGGCATATGAAATAGAACAGTCAACATATAGGAACATGCAAAAGGCAGGGTGAGGGTTGTATGTCAAAAATGGGCCAAACTCTTTGAAGCTATGGAACTAACATCTTCATTGTAAAAGGTGGGTGTAGAAAGATCTTAAAAGGGAGCATTCCAAAAGCCTGGCAGAGGGTTGAGCCTACCTGATTACTGATACAGGAAGTCAAGTAAAACACAGAATAATATAAATGAGGGGAGGAGTGATAGTACAGAGTTCTATGAAAGAGATAGGAGATAAAGCCAACAACACTAGACAAAGAGATTGGCCTCCTCCATTGTAAAGGAACATGGGAAATACTGCATATCTATATCACAGATCCAAAGATGGAAAGATTATCACTTCTGGTGGTTTGTGTTTTCTTATGGAATAGATAGATGACAATGAAGATGTGGGAGAGTTGTTAAGAGGAATTTGATATTTTTGAAATTGTCACTGAGGACAGTGGAAGAAACAACTGACACTTTATTAATAAAACCAAGTCTCTTATGTATTCAGATAAGCCTCATCTTAACTTTTGTACATGAAGTCGCTTGAGAAATTAGAGAGGCGGGAAGCTAGGACAAAGAAAATCATTGAAGCTCGATTCAAATAAGACTTCAATTAAAACAATTAATCCAATACGATTGAATATTTAACCTTCCAATGCAAGAAACTAATAGACACTCTGAGACAATAAGGCTTTCTTTATGTCTATTCAGCACTAAGTTTCTCAGTTTCACACTAGTTTCCCGCCTATCACCAACTTATTCTTCAGTTCCTGGCAAAGGAACCTGAGGTTTCTGAGAATGAAGATTTCATAGCAAATTCCTTGGCTTCATCTTATTTCACCTTTGCTCTGAATATGACATTTTTAAAGCCCCTTCCTCCTGTCCTCTTGAAATGCTTTCCTTGACTCTTGGGATCACTGCCATCTCTTAATTTTCTTCTTGGTCTACCACAAACTTTGACATATTTCTGTGCTGTAACTTGGGAATTTTTCTTTTATCCCCATACAATTTCAAGTATTCATTTATCCATTCGATATTTTATTGTATATCCCTCCCAAGTATACAACTCTAAAAGTAAGTCTGTCAATGGTCCTCGGGTCTTTGTTTCTTAAGAGCCCTTCTAGGGGCTGTGTCTATGAAATTTGCAAGACCTACTTCTTTTAATTTGACTTTGTTAATTTGTGTCAACATTCTTCTAATTTCTTGTTTTATCTTTTCCCTCGCAGGCATATCTATGATCCAACCTCAACTGATCTTTTGCTTTTTAAGGCACGTCTATCTGTCTGTACACTGTTTCTGCAGTTTCTCAAAAACAGCTGACTGAATAATTCGAGCAGCATTTATTACTTGGTTTTTCTTCCCTCAAACTTCTTCTATCCTCTCCTCTGTGTTATTGTCAGTGTGATCTTCCTAAGATGTAGGTATGGATGTTTTCTCATGCTTAAGATTCTCCCGTGTGGAAGAGCTGCCATTTAAGTTCTTCATAAGTGCCTGGTCGCTAGAAAATATTATATACCTTAAACCGTGTATCCCCTCATTGCTATAAGCTAAGACAAGAGTGTTGTTCCTGTTGTCTTCATCTTTATAACTTAGTGTTGTGGGTTTCAGAGATCAACTACCGGTGCAGCCATGACTCTAGCAGAGTATCTGCTTAACATAACCAGACGGGGCCTATGCTCCTCTCCAGCTAGGCAGGCAAGGTCAGATTCCCCAGCTTCACACACGGCGGCTTCAAGGTGTATCCTAAGTATTTGTCTATACCATTTTGCCTTACCACCATTGCTCCAAGTTAGAATGAGAGTTACTACATTTCTGAAAACAATGGCAAGCAACAGAAAGTCTTGGAGGTGCCAACCCTCCAAAGAACATGACCTTTGTTTCCCAAGGGCACTGTGACTTTTATGGTCTGGGCAGCATCTGATTAACAAAGTAGTAAATGAACTGAAAAGAGACACATCATTCAATAATTTACAAAAAATATTTTATGTCTTTGGGTATTTTGCCTATGGAATCCAGAAAAAGGTATCAGATCCCCCCAAACTTGCATATGGTTGTAAGCTGCCATGGGAGTGCTGGGACTTAAATCTGGATCCTCTGTAAGAAGAGCCAGTGCTCTTAACTGCTAAGTCATCTTTCTAGCCCTAAGATCACATTTTTAGGCTATCCTTTTTAGTAAACTCTCTCTAATTTATTTAGGGGGAGAGAGAAAAAGAAAATATTTCAAAAGGTGTTGTGAATAACTTACTGTTATACTGAATGTAAAACCACATGGTGACTGTTTATCACTGTTGAGGTTTTGGCTTCACAATTAGTACAACTTATTTTCTTCTGTTTATGGATAGCTCTGGGGTTCCTTTGAATTCTGCACATTATTGGTATTATAAAAGTCCAAAAGAAAGAGGTCTTCACAATCACTCAGAAAGCCAAATACAACAAGGCTCTGTACATTATTTTAAATTTGTAAATGTATATAAACCCGTGTACTGCACAATGAATACAGTATTTCATGTTATTTGCAAGTTTCAAATTGCTGATGGTCTCAGAAGTAGTACTAAGACATTTCGCCAACTTACAAAAAAATGAGATTTGTACTCTCTTAGGAAAGTCATTGGAACTGGAGTAACATCACAACCAAGTGCAGCAATGAGGAACAATAATTATTTGTAACTTTCCCTATGCAAAGGAACCCTCTATCAGCAGACAAATGCTAGCGTATACTGGCAAAGGGGTATCTTTTGCTGATGTGTTCTAAAGAGGTGAGTTTCAATTCCTTTGTCTTTTTACTTCCACCTGTTTATCAAATAACCCGATTTGCTTTCCTAAAGATAGAGCCACTACAGATATTCATACAATACCTCTGTAAAATATTTTGAAAACAAGGGATAAATTACAGATATGCAATGACTGGGGAGCCTTAGGTCCTCCGTGCTATTCATTAATTGCTGCTTGTGACACAATACTGTCAGCTTCTGGTTACTAATTTTTCCTTGAATGGCTTCAGTTTTCTCAGCAGAAGGCTTAGGGATCACTAGGAGATCTCACCACTGGAATCAGCAGTGAAGTGAGTTGCTTGTCAGACATGCTGTCAAGCAGAGGATTGTGGCTGCAAAATACAAATGAGGCCCCCAGGTTTAATCATTTAGTGAGGACATGAAAATTACCACACTGAATTAGATGACACCCCCCTTACACCTTCAACCACTTCTCTACCACTGAGGGTTCGTCATTTTCCCATGGCATCTGGATAATTAAGGAATTAAGTGTTTAGAGGTGGCTTCTAGATGAATTTAGAATGGGAGCTAAAATATAAATAGCTCTCTCAACCTTATGCACCCGCTTAAGGGAATTTGCCGCAAACACCTTCATAAATGACAAAGTAACTGCAGGTCCCCCACTGCTGCTTCAGAGCCTCTTTGATGTGTTTCCTTCTTTGCAGAGGGAAGGCTGACATTTATTCTTTATTTTTAATTCTATTGCTAATTCCATAGGGTAGGGAGAGGAGCCACACATCCAGATAGAAAAGAGAACAAAGGCAAAAGCAACAACTGAAGACTCCTTTCTCATTTGGGATCGCAGGGAGGTACGGCCGGGAGTGCCCACAATAGTGAGCAGTATTCCTCAGCCAGGAGTGTCCACCATCATGAGCAGTATTCCTCAGCTGGGAGTGCCCACCATCATGAGCAGTATTCCTCAGCTGGGAGTGCCCACCATCATGAGCAGTATTCCTCAGCTGGGAGTGCCCACCATCGTGAGCAGTATTCCTCAGCCGGGAGTGCCCACCATCATGAGCAGTATTCGTTGGCTATTGTTTAGACACCTGTGGGCTCCATGCAAAAGACAAGATTTCTATGACAATCACAGTTTCAAGGTTGATCATAACACATCCATTGTACTGGACAGCATCTGATCAGCTTCTGTGCTGCCAATGTGACTGCTGCCATTTTTAAAAAGCTTCAGAGTCGGTGGATTAACCGAAAATGAAGTGCCACAATTAAAATTTCTGATTGGATGCAAAGATGCTATGTTCTACATGAAAAACATGCTTTATTCGTACCATAAAATTCCACCCTCACATCTGTTATATTCCATCATTTTTCCGCCCACCTTTTACCTCTCCATCCTTGTGATCACGAACCTTTGAAAGACAGAAGATTAACATGAATGCAAACAACAACTTTCAGTGGAACCTAACTTCTTGCTTTTGTAAGAGATGCATTCAGCTGTTTGTTTTTGTGGTGATACATAATCAACAATTACAGGATCCCAGACTTGTGACAGAGGGAATTAAAAGTCTGGATGCAGCAGAGTAAAAGGCTCCTCCCAAGCCTGAGTTGATGCTGGACTTTCTTGTGTTCTCAAATTATGAAGCAAAATCCTCAGGAAGCCACGGTTGTATAAGCTACTACTCTTGGTATTGTACTGGATAGTTATGAAGAACCATGCCTGAATTTACTTTGTGGTTTCCTACAGGGTCAAGTAGTATGAAATAAATTTTTAGAAAAGTCAGAACTTCCCAAATAGCCCACAAAATGTAAGCTTTGTCAAAATATTTTTTATGTAACAATCAAAGAGATAAATTTGCTCATTGAGATGTATCTGTGACTATCCCAGTTAAAATCACATGCCACGAAGAGTCCTCTGCTACTCCTAGAAGTACGCCATTCCTTACTCTCCATTCCAAGCCAAAAGGCCAATGAGCTATCCAGAATTATTAATGAGTTTGATTTCATTCGAGTAGGTGTTTTTCTTTCTATTTCTAATTCACCCTTTTGTGTGCAGGTCTACTATATTCATCAAACAAAATGTGGAATATGTAAAATACAATTCCTGAGAAACTGGCACCCATAGTTATAACAGAGTGACTGTAGTCATCTATCATACTACAGCTGATCCTATTAGTCACTCATATATATATATATATCCTGAAGTTTAAATATATATATATATATATATATATATATATATAAATTTATATATATTTAAACTTCAGGACACAAAACCAGCCACAAAACCCTTGACCTACATACAAGACGGTAGTGGGGCAATGGTGGTCTAAACCTTGTGGGAGTAGCCAACCAATATCTCCACCTCAGAGTTACAATGAAAGAATGTCATGTAAGAACCAAGTGGTGGCCCCTCACTGTTGTTTTGGAAAAGAGGTTCTTCTTTTGTTTCCACAGAGGATGAGAACCTGTAGATTGCTTCCAGACTGGTGTGGTATGATGGAATAAGACTACCTGAAAGATTGCTGTGAACACCCCCACAAAAAGATTACTTTGCCCAACTGCTGACTGAGATGAACCTAGGACACAGGATACGCATGTAAGAACTGATTAACAGTGCCCCCAAACAGCAGGAAGCAGTATGGACAAAAGTACGCCCATATTCCCAAATATTGTTTACAAATGTTCTTTTACGTTTAAAGGGGGATATGCTATAGAGATTTGCATTTGTATGGACTTTAGTTTGTTGATATAAATTTAAGGTAAATTTTGTTATTATATATATATATATGCTCTTGATTGGAGTATTGTGATTGTGTAGCTCATTTGAAAATGTAATGTATAATTAAGAAATATAGCTTAATAGATAGCAATCTATAATAGTCAAAATTGTAGTCATGTTAGTTAGATTTTCTAGATGTATAGA
>LOJH01042131.1:0-14260 GCA_001685095.1 Ellobius talpinus | reverse complement strand
CTCTTCTGGCCTGCAGGCATACACACAGACAGAACACATAATATGTATACATAAATAAATAAATAAATATTTTTTTAAAAAAAGAATGCTCCCTTGGTCATTAAGAACCAATGAGGAGAATGTGTCATTGAAAAGTGCTAATACCAAAGGCCTTCTGGGAGGAAGACAAAGTGTTGGTCCTGGCAGGGTTTGTTTTGTTTTGGAGGCAGGGCAAAAAAGCAGAGGATTCTGGGTGTTAAGTTGGGAGACTAGACCTCGTTAGTATAGTGGTGAGTATCCCTGCCTGTCATGTGGGAGACCGCGGTTTGATTCCCTGACAGGGAGCCAAGATGTTAGAAATAATTCCTAACGCGAGCTCTCTGATGATGCAAAATCCCAATCAAGCCAAATCAAACGTTCCTCTTTTGGGAGTTCACTTAAATATTCTGTGGAAGTGGTCCTGACTCCCCCATCCCACAGGAAGGGGTCAGGACCTGGCCTGCTGGGATTTGGAGTCCAGACCAATACAACTCTCAGGCCTGGGGGCTGGGATAGTTGCAAGGGGCTGGGGTCTACGTTCCCAACTTAACACTGGGTATCTAGAGGGTATTGGTACTGTGATTATTCTCAATTCTATTCTACCCAGGATATTGTAGTTATCAAAAACCAGCTGACTGGGGCCAGGGAGATAGCTCATCAGGTAGTAAAGGTACCTCCGCCAAACTTCATGATCTGAGTTCAATCCCAGGACCTGTAAGGTAGAAAGAACAAACCAAATCCCATAAATTTTCCTCTAATCCCCACACACACTTCTTCCCCCAGTGAATAAATAAATGTCTTAGTTACTTAGTTCTAGTGCTGTGAAGAGACACCATGACCACAGCAACTCTGATAAAAGAAAGCATTTAACAGGGCTTGCTTACAGGTTCAGAAGTGTGATCCATCATCATCATGGCAGGGAGCATGGCAGCGTGCCAACAAACATGGTGCTGGAGAAAGAGCTGGGAGTTCTACCTTCAGATCGGCAGGAAGCAGGAAGAAAGCCACTGGATCTGACTTGGGCTTGTGAAACCTCAAAGCCCACCACCAGATACACTTCCTCCAACAAGGCTACACCTCCTAATCCTTTTCAAGTAGTTCCTCTCCTTGATGACTAAGCATTCAAATATATAAGCCTATGGGGCCATTCTTTTTTAAAAAAATAATTTATTTATTCTCATTTTATGTACATTGTGTTTTGCCTGCATGTATATCTGTGTGAGGATGTCAGATCTTGGAGTTACAGACAGTTGTTAGCTACCATGTGGGTGCTAGGAATTGAACCCGGGTCCTCTGGAAGAACAGTCAGTGCTCTTAACCACTGAGCCATCTCTCCAGCCCCACCATTCTTATTCGAACCACCACAATGAATAAATAAATTCTGATTAGTTATTAATGCAAAATTCCTCTTGACTTTGAAGCCTGCCCAAGCATACAAGTCCATACTTCTGAGGACTAGGTACAAACAGGCCGCTTCCGCTGCCATAGTTGAGACTGTCCATCACAGGGAACATCACCACTAGCCATCAGCCTGAGCGTCTTGTCTTCACTCGCTATGATTTATGGCTTTGATTTATGATGTCCTTGAATCTCCTTAGAACTAACTACACACTGATTTTGTTGTGAAGGTAAGACTGGGCGACTACAGAGAGACAGACAGAGCAATGGGAGCTGTGAGCTCCAGAGTTAAGAACCACTGTTACAGAATAGAAACCAAAACAAAATATCTCAGAGAGATCTTGTTATCAACTCAGCCAGAGATCAGTCACTGTGCTATATGCATGTACAGGACTGGAAGGCTCTGCACATTTAACTGGCATATGGTGTTTTTAACTCTCGAGATAAACAGGAAATTGTGACTTGCCAGGCCTGGTGGCCCAGTACTCGGGAGGCTGAGGTAGGCGGAGCTCTATGAGTTTGAGGCTAGCCTGGTCTACAGAGTGAGTTCCAGGACAGCCAGGGCTGTCACACAGAGAAACCCTATCCCTAAAACAAAACAAAACAAAAAAATTACTGTGGAGCAAAAGTCCTACTTGGGGCTCAAAAGTCTGACTACTAAATGGAGAATGGGGAGCGGCACAGAAATCACCCCACCCTACTTTCATGTTGACCCTTCCATTCCACAGCTATTTTTAAAATAAATTTAACTCTTTCTCTCTATGTTTAGAAGTGCATTTATTTATTACTTGAACTAAAACAGCAATTGGTTCCTGTTAATACCAATAAGCTTTGCCAAAACAACCAGCTTCCTGAATCAACAACGACAAAAAGAAAAAGAAAAAACTCATGGTATCATTAGGAGTTACTTAAAAAAACACAAATAAAAATAAAAGCAGCTTCTCTGGCCTTCATCTTGATTCACCTTCTGGCACACCACAACACTTGCCTCTCTGGTTTCTGTCCCTTTAAGTCCTTCCAGGCCTTGACCCATCACCACAAGGACAGACATAAACTCAACACTGAGTCAGTCACACCTTTCTAGCTTGCGATTTTGCACAAAAGATGCCCGCTTAGCTGGAGAGAGCTGGAGTCCAGACCTGCACAGCCTTAAAGGATGCTTGGCTGTGTGTACATTCGAACTCACTCCTGAACCCTCCGTCAGCTTCCCCCTAAATCATTGGCTCTTCTTATTGGGGGAGGCAGCAATTTTGTCATCAGCTTTAGAGTTTGGTTATGGGTTGTTTGTCAGGGACCAGCCTCGACAAAAACACTCCTTGCCAGGGTAAGGGAGTGGGGATTTAGAAATATTAGTAAAGAATAAGAAGACGCATGTGAAAATAATAAAACCAAAAAGCATAGAAGAGTCCCAAGAGGGGGTTCCAGTGAGTACTGAAATCTCCCACATTTAATTTCCAATTGCTTAAAAGACCCCGACCCCAAGACGTAGGAATAAGATAAAAAAAAAAACCTGCATTAATGCGATACAAGGAAATGAACAGACCAGTTGAAGGTCGCAGGCTACGTCCATAGTTAAACATTCTGTCGCTAGAACAGAACAAGTCATGCTCACACCCTAGACCAAAACATTCTGTAGGCCAACCACTCCCTGGGTGGAAGCCAAAGTTATCTCCTTAAGGGAACTGGGACCTTAGTTGGATCCTTAGACTTTTGTTTGGGGTAGAAACAGATCTACTTTTTTATTCCTGAAACACAAGGTCTGGATATTGGCCACACCTGTTGACCATAACCTTGCGAGAGCAGAACTCTGATCGGAATCTAGGTGGGACCCTTGTTTAAGGTAGAAACACAATAACCTTGAAGGCATAGAGGTAAGTTCCAACTCTCTGACCTTTGGTCAAGGTGGAAATAGGCTCACANAGTTATCTCCTTAAGGGAACTGGGACCTTAGTTGGATCCTTAGACTTTTGTTTGGGGTAGAAACAGATCTACTTTTTTATTCCTGAAACACAAGGTCTGGATATTGGCCACACCTGTTGACCATAACCTTGCGAGAGCAGAACTCTGATCGGAATCTAGGTGGGACCCTTGTTTAAGGTAGAAACACAATAACCTTGAAGGCATAGAGGTAAGTTCCAACTCTCTGACCTTTGGTCAAGGTGGAAATAGGCTCACATTTTTGGGCCTCCACAGTAGCTTTTTGCTTTTGTTCTGTTTTATTGTTGTTGTTTTCGTTCATTTTTGCCAAGATAATGGTTAAACCTCCCTTCTCTCTAACACTGCTGGCCACAGGAGAGCTGATGTGAAAGTGGCTGCACCCCAGGTCCCTGACATGGGTTCCTTCTACACTTGGGGAGCTACACACCTTAGCATAACTTTCTTCCTTGTGGTAGGAGCCTAGCAAGCTGAAAACCAGCCTTTTCCTGCTCCTCTGGCAGCCAGATCTCACGGCTAGGGCCCAGTCTGCTGGTCAATGCTCCGACACATGGCTTCCTTAGGCAGAGAGATCAGGTTCCTAGAAAAGATGGTCTTGACAGCTCTCAGGAGCAAGCGCATGTGAACTGATCCCTGGGATCCAGATCTGGAGGCAGTGACAGGACATTTGCACAATTCGTAACTTTAAAAAACTTACCTGGATTAATCTCATGTGTGTTAATACACATAATTTCATTTCTAGGCATATATAATATAGCAATAATCATATAATCTATAAATACATAAAAATGGGTAGGGCAGCTCAATTTTGCTCCTGTATGAATGTGCAGTGGCTGAAGTTTGGAGACAAGGGCTCTCAGTGACATCTCTGTAAAAGCAGGACTCTGGCACCCCCAGCAGATACCCAAGAAGTATGTGTTTGACTGAAATGTCCTCCCACTGCCACACAGCCAGCTCTGAGAGAAAGATTCAGGTATCTGCCTTTAAGCTCAGGAGCCATCTTCTTTGTTGCCCCTCAAATTGTAAATCTGAGACAAGATCTTCTCATCCTTTCTGGAGATGGTCTGTTCCCAAGGGAATGTTCAGTTGAGCACGTGGGGGAGGGGAAGCCCTGGGCGCAACCTGCAAGGTCACTCCTCCCTGCCAAGAACAATAATGATCCAACCCAGGGCCTCCCACAGTCTAGGCAAGCCCTTTACCATTGAGCGGCATCCTCAGCCCGTAGTATAAGTCGCTTGGATTCTATTGTTACAGCTCTCTGTGGCGGCAGGGGCCATCAAGAACCTGCGAAGTCACTTAGGAAAATTCTGTCCACTGCCCCCCCTCCCACACAATCTTAACTCCAGCTCCTCCTTTCCCGGCGGTTACAAAGACCTCAGAAGGCTTTGAGGTGGGGGCGGGGCAGGTTTTAGCGGCAGAGAAAGGGAAGCTCACAGCAGGTTGCTTAGCCAAAAGTGAAAGGGACTGACAGTGCTGGTGGCCTTCCCAACTTCTCTGGCAACAAGGTGAAGGGAGCGTCCTCCCGGCTTTTGTGAAATTAAAAGAGTCCCCCACCATGTACATGTGGATTCACCCCCCCGGATCTGAATGCGTCTTTGGGGCACAGCTCTTACTTCCTTCTTTCCTTTCTTTGTTTTTCTGTCGTTTTTAGAATTCTGCATCAACCAAACTGCAAGCTGGGTTTGTTTTTTTTTTTGGTTGCTTTCTTTTTAAAAACCTGAGAATTGTAAGGTTGGGTGGGTGTAGGGTCAGCACAAAAGAGCCTGTGAAAACACCATAATCAACCACCAAAGAACACCCGGAGCTAGCGTTCCCGGGCGGGGAGGCTACAACTGCTGTATTTGAAGTACAGGTGTGACCTTTGGCAGGACTGGCCCACGGGGTCAGCCAGACCTGAGAGAGGGTCTGGGGCTAACTGTGACCTACAGAACAGGTTCCTACAGTCAGACTAGCCACCAGCGTTGCTTCTCAGGCCAGCCTCCTCTGTGGGGATCTGACCAATAAGACAGAAGCAGCCGCAGCCCGTGTCTGTGCACTGGGAAGCATGTATAGAGAGTGACAGCACCCCTAAACACGCGTGAGCGCGCACACACACACACACGGGCACACACGCACGCACGAGAGGTGCTGCTGGCACAAGGCTATTCCTGCCCAGGACTCTCCTGCTCCCGGAAAACAAGAGAATTATGGCTTCCAAGTCTCCACAAGGAGTCAGAACTGAGGACCTCCTCCACTGGTCAACCTGCCAGACTCCTGGGAAATGTGGTTTTTCTTTCATCTTGCTTTATTTCATTTTCTTTTTAAATTAACTTTTAAAGTTAGCATTCCAAAGTAATGGGTTTCACTATGACATTTTCATTCGTACATGTGTCCTTATTCTTGGTTCCATCTTCCTTCCTGTTTAAAGATGTGCGATATCATGGAACCCTTTAACACACGGCTGTTTAATTCGCAGAAACTAATTGTACATATTTGTCAGGCACGATTTAATAGTTGGACATAAGTTCATATTTTGAAGTGCTTGGCATTTTCTTTGTGTGTGTTGGTAGGAGCATTTAAAATTTGCTGTCTTGGTAGTTGTGCACATGTGAGGGCTGTGTGTATGTTAGAGTGTGTGTGTGTGCGCGCGCGCGCGCGCGCGCGCGCGTTGGGGGGCGGGGCTAGGCCAAGGCAGTGTTCTCAATCACTTGCTACTCCCCCCGCCCCCGCACACACATCTGTCAGCGGAGCTCAGGATTCAGCTAGACTGATTAGCCAGAAAAGTCCAAGGATCCCCGTTTCTGCCTCATGAGCATTCAAAGAGGTCTTTTCTTGACTTCTGAAATGTCATGAAGATCCTGGCAACCCCGGCCTTCCCTGGTGGGCCCTCGGATGGCTGACTTACCCCGCAGCCTCTAAATGACTTGTTCCACCAACAGATAGAACTTTTCAAAAAAACGGGAGTTTCCGGAAAAACACTGGAGCCCCTCGACTCCTTTGGTCTCTTTGGTTTTGTGCTTCTTTTCCCCTGTAGTTTGGCACCATCTGTCCAGACATTCAGGGACCGGCTCAGCAGTCCACCTGTGGCTGGTGTAGAGATGACGTGAGGGAGGGGTTGGTTCACACCTATTTTAATCCTGCCTACCGTTTATCATACGCTCCATTCTCTTATCTTTTTAAAACCAATTTTATTTTTTATTAGTTTTTGAATTGTCATACAAAATAATGGACTTCATTGCGGCATTTACAAATGTATGTATATCATTGCTCTGTCTCCTCATTAAGGAAATTGCATTCTCAAAAGTTCCCAGCATGCTTCTTGGAGGCTTTTTTCATTTAAGGGAAGAAAACACTTAAAGAAGGCAAATCAGAATTCCAAACCTCAAATTCCAACAAGGAGTGGCCAGTCTGACCACTGCTCCCCATGTATGAACTTGTCTAATATTTTTTTCAATCCTGAGACATAATTTGGGTGACTAATATCCCCTGGGATAGGCCAAGAACTTGATTCCTCCCTACCACACCCATATCCTCCAGTGAGTCTCAAAAACATGCCTTGATTGTTGTGCTGCGCCGGAACCTTCAAAGCAAGATGCTGCCCTCTTTCTCCTCTGGCTGGTGCTGACAGAGGCCTTGGGAAGATGGTTGATTGAGGCAGCCAGGGTTCATGCCGAAAGACAAAAGCACAACCCCACTGGCAACTGCCTTGGCCATGGACAGAGAGCTGCCAGGCTTTTGAGAAGAAAAACAGAGAAAGAGAGAGTGGATAAATGAGAAGAGATGATAAGAGTACTCTATGGCCATCCGGATTTACACAAGGGGAAACATGGAGGACAACCTGGAGGTCTCTCCCATCTGTGGTGCCCCTATTCCTGAACTCATCTCCACCCTCTGACTGGCAGCGGCCAGCTTTTCTGGTTGAGGTCTGCAAAGTGCGGGAGTGTGGAAAAGCCTGAGGCAGGCTTGGGAAGGGGGAAGGGGCTTTGGCTATTGGATTTCTCGGCTTAAACAATGCCTGGTGTCACCCAGGGACCAGCGAGGTGACATCACCCTTCCTGCACTCAGGGCTTCTTCTCTCCCTGCCCCACAGTAAGACTCAAGATCTTAATTACAGAGAAGGTGAAGAATTCTGCATCTCTCTGGAAAACGAGTCAGGCATTTTTTTCCCCTTGCTCCTTTTAAATCCTGGGATTTTCCATCATTAACCATCAAATGAATTCTTAAATAGTTTCCTGCTAATGCCTGTCTAGGTGATTACACACACATACACACAGTCAGGCTGAAGCAGGCAGTGGGCAGAGCCATATCGATGACAGCAATCCTGAATTATTTGTTCAAAGAGGAGGCATGTCCTGGGGGTTTGCAGGCAACAACCATATCAGAAGTCCAGGGAAGCAGCTCTTTGGAGTGCTGGAGTCTCATTGCCCATCCCTAAGCTGCCCTGTGGGTGTGGCTTCACCAGTCCCTCTTACTTGAGACTGGCTCACTCAAGTGGCTTGGAGCTCTGGGGCTTATTGCTCAGGAGGGGCTGTGTAGGACGGAGGGGGTCATAAGAAGACAGATCACCATTGTCACAAACCTTAGAGACTCCATTTTCTGGTCAAAAAGTCATTCTGCTTTTTAGTTTTCAAAATACTATTGTCAGGGACCTGATGTAGCAATTTACTTAGCATGCTAAACTGTGGATGGAAAGAAACCGAGGGTGTAGTTAGATTGTTGCAGCTTTTAAAAATTCCATGCAGGAGGCTCCCTTGGTCCAAGGTTTGCAGCTCATTTCGTGAATTTTTACTGTGATCACTCATAGATTAAATATCGTCCCACCATAAAAAGCAGTGATGCTTGATCCAGCCAATGTCACGGATGAATCTCAGAGGTTTTGGTGCTCGGGCAGGCAAGATGCCTCAGTGGGTAAAGGGTCCGATGTACAAGCCTGACAACCTAAGTTCAACCCCCAGAAATGACCTTATATAAAGGTGGAAGGAGAGAACAGACTTCACAGAGCTGTCCTCTGACACTCACACACACGCACACACGCGCGCGCACACACACACACAGGTACCCCATATGCACAATAATTAATATATTTTTAATGTTATAAAAGTTCATGCTAAGTGAAAGAAACCACAAAAGGCCACACGTTGGCATATCTGTAGAGACAGACAGCAGATTCGTGAATAAGAAACTCTGAGTAGAGAATGAGTGACGGCCAACGGGGACACTTCGCAATTAAATAGTAGTGATAGTTGGACATCATCGAGAATAGATTAAACATCCCCAAATGACAGACGGTATATTATATGAAAATTTTAAATGCTAGACTTTAAGTAGGGGGTTGTCTTAACCTTCATCGTTAGCAGAAGGCTTCATTCCCGAGTTCAGCCTCAAATTACAAAATTGGAACTTGTTAAAAGCTTCCCAGAGTTAATCAACTGCCAATTTTCCCCAATCAACCCAATAAAGGAAACATCTGATTAGATGGGCCAGCGGCTCCCTGTATACTGACCTTGGTCGGTGGTAATCACTGAAAGACCAAGTCTTATGCAAGCCCAAGGAGGCTTCTGGTGGAGGCCAAGATAGCAGAAGGGGGGAGATGAACCTGTCCACTGCAGAGAACAGAAAGACTCTGATGCCCAGGAATTTGCCCTCGCTGAACCATAGAGGACAAAGTGCCTTTCAGGGAGCCTCTCCTTTGCTAGAGTGGAGACAGGCTGGCATTTTCGTGTTTATTTTTTTGTTTTTAATGTTTTTCAGGACAGAAACACAAAACCTATTCTTAGTGTCTCTTAGGTAAAGGGAAATAAGCAAAGGAACTGGGATATTTTCTACTTTAAAAAACAAAAACTCGCTGGGTGGTCACAGGGAGTGCCTTTGATTCCAGCACTTGGAGTTAGAGGAGGGTGGATCTCTGTAAGTTCAAGACCAGCCTGGTCTACAGAGTGAGTTCCAGGACAGCCAGGGCTACACAGAGAAATGCTGTCTTGAAAAACAAAACAAAACAAAATTTAGGGGCTGGAAAGGTGGCTCAGTGTTTAAGAGTACTGGCAGTTCTACCTGAGGACCCGGGTTGATTACCCAGCACACATGCAGTCGCTCAGAACCTGTCACTCCAGTTCAGGCAGCCACCCATACATACAAAATAAAAACTTGTTAATTAAAAAAGCCTTAATTTTCTAATTCTTTAATCTTTTGTTTGTTTGTTGTTGCTTTCAAGACAGGGTCTCTGTCCTGAAGCTCACTATGTAGACCCGGCTGACATCACAGTGATCCACCTGCCTCTGCTTCCCAAGCACCGGGATTAAAGGCACGTTCCACTATACCTGGCCCTGATCAGTGATTCTAAGGCTTTTATAACGCATAAGATATACTGTTATATGTATGCTTGCATACCCTTGTAGATAATACATACATTTGAAGAATATCAGCAGACTACTTGAATCTCTTAACTGGGTCGTGTTATAGAACCATCAGTAGAGTTCATATTGAAGTATCTCTCACTTGGACACTTCAGAAATATCAATGAGGGGAAAAAACATATGGAAGGATTGCCCCAGATTCTGGGAAGCTAAGCAGGCGTAAGAAAAGCCGCAGTGTATGAAACTTGGCTGGAGCCTGGATCTGAAATGAACGTTTAATGAAGCTAAGGTGTGTAGTGATATCCTGTAATTATTCCAGCGCTCAGAAGGCTGAGGCAGGATGGTCATGAGTTCAAAGCCCTCTGAGGTTGCATTATGTGATACTGTCTCAAAATAAATTAAGGAAAAGCCAGGAATGGTGATTGATGTCTTTCACCTCTGAACTCGGAAGTTCTGAGGCTAGCCTTGTTTACATAGTGACATCTAGAGCAGGCAAAGGTACATAAAGAGACCTTGTCTCTAGCAAATAAACAAATGGAATTACTAGGAGGATTGAGAAATTGCAATATAGACTATTGGAAATTGGAATTGTATCTGTGATCAATGTTAAAACTCCCAGATGTGCTGGGTAGTGGTAGTGCACGCCTTTAATCTGCCTAGAAGAGGTGGATCTCTGAGCTCGAGGCCAACCTGGTCTACAGAGTGAGTTCTAGGGCAGTCAAGGCTACACAAAAAGAAACCCTGTCTCAAAAAATTCAAAATAAATAAACAAGCAAAACAAAATCCTCCCAGATGTGATCTTTGTAAGACAGGACTGGAGAATGACCGTTTTTAAGAGACATAGATCGAAGGGGCAGAATCTTAACAGGTCTACAGTTAACTTCCCTGCACGCATGTACATGGATCAAGAGGCAGCACACGTGTAGGCTTTTTATTTGTTCCCTAATAACTGCCCATAGAAAGACAAGCAGAGAGAGAGGTCTGGCCTTTGCTGTTTACAGATCCGGCACGTACTTTATCACTGCAGTAATAGAGAGGAGAAATACTTGGGTAGAACTTCGTTTCTGAGTCACTAAACATGTTCTTGTAGCTTCCTTCATCCTTAATTTCATTATAAAACCCACATTCCCAACTGACTGGGAGTTCAATTTCCAGAGCCCTCCCGGCTGCCAGCACTGTCTGTTTGCCCAAGGGAACTGCCAGCTGCCTCTCCCCTCTGCCAGCTGATCTGGGCCCAGGCAAAGGCATCTGACCTGCAGAGACGGCTTTTTCCAATCCAGTCACGTTTTGTGAGCCTCACCTGATCCCCGTCCTCCCACCCCAAGCACTCTTCGTCGTTTTACACGTGCACACTCTTGATCTACACATAACCTCTGATGATCCAGAGCTTTTTGAGTGGTGATAAATCCTGACCCTTGCAATAGTTAGTCTCATTATAACACACTTCTCTGGTCTGTGGGACAACTTGCCAGAAACTTGGGTTCTTAAATAGGCAAATGGACCTTGGATCTCAGGTTCTTGACTTTTGTGAATTCTATTGACCAATAACTTAAAATGTGTATGTGTGAGTGTGTGCATGCATATGTATATGTGTGTGTGTTTGCGCCTGTGTGCGTGCCTGCACACATACCCATGTATCTATGCATGTGGTGGTCAGAAGTCATGTTAGTGCCTTGTTGTTTTGAGACAGGCTATTTCACTGAACCCAGAACTTGATGATTAGGCTAGACTAGCTGTCCAATGAGCTCCAAGAATCTACCAGTCCTTACCTCCTCAGAACCAGGGTTATAAAGGTGTCTCCACACCCATTGGTCCTGGGGATCCAAACTGGGGTCCTCATTGTTGAGCAGCGGGTACTCACTCAGCCGTCTCCCCTGCCCCCACTTGACCTCTTTAAGCCTCAGTACCTTCACCGCCATAATGGGGTGACATAAGCACCCCACAGAGCTATGTGAGAGTTAATTAATAAGATTGTGTGTACACAGTGCCCACCACACAGCACACCACAACCAACCAATCATGAGCAGACTCTTTAAACATCTTACTCTCAGAGATTCTGACTGTAGGTTATGAAAATCAAACATCATTTCAAAAAGTCACCTTAATGATAGAAAACGGATTATTTAGTGAAGAATTTAAACTTTTCCTGAACAAGTCTCTGTGAGAAAAAAAGTCATTGAAAAATGATACCTTTAAAGGGCAAACTTGTTCCACAGTGACACTTCCAAGGTTTATTATTCCCAGTATTTAACTACTTATCTTTTCAATTTTCACACAAAGCTAATCATTAATATTATCGTATTCTAGAAGTAATTATTTTAAAAGCTTTTGCTGTAATAACTGAAGCCTCTCTGGCTATTTCTGGTATCGAAGAAGGGGAAAGTGTTTGTTTTTTTAAGGACTGACATAAAAGAGATTGATTTTTTTGATGCCAAGAAATCACTTAGCATTCATGTGACTTCAACTTCATGGCATCTTGGAATATGTTTATCCTTCATCAAAGTTCTTCTCGAGGCAAAATGCCAGCTCTCTTCTCTCCTACCTTCCCTCAGCAGTCGGAGAGGGGCTGGAGACAAGGTCATGATCTTAAGCTTTTCAGCCATGAGGTTAACACCCAAGATGTCAGCTGCATGTCATCTGCTGTCCAGCCATGATGAGTGACCCCTTCCCACCCAATTCTACTTAACACCTGCTGTCTAAAGGATAAGATGAGACCTCTCTTTCTGGGAGAGAAACTGAGGCATAGAAGGGAATTGAAAATTTCCAGACTTGCGTCCCAGAATCTACCACTCATCATGTGACGTCTAGCCAGTAATAGATACACACGGTTTCCAAATAGCCTCTTTCCCACACTTGACTTCAGGGGAGATCGAATCGCCTTTGACATTACTTCCACGTTCAACAGAAATGAAGACAAAGAGCTTTTCAAACACATACATACTCAACCTGAATTTGGTAGAGAACAAATCTTCCTATGAATTACTGCAGACGGCTGAGCGTGTAACTTTGTGATGGAGAACTCGCCCAGCACTCATGAGGCCCTGTGTTGCATCTCCAGCCCTGAAGGAAAAAAAAGTTATTGTCTGTTTAACTATGTGACGTGACAGATACCATTTTAAACATGAAGATGTGAATACAATTTTATAAGAATCTTATATTATCATGCCCATTTACAGATGGAGGAATAAGGCACAGAAGGTTAAGAAGCTTGCCAGGAGTAGTGGGCATGGACAAACACATTTCACTCTCAGTCATGGACTCCTGGAGTCAGAGAGGCCAGTTCTAACCAACCAACCACACATATGAGCTCACTCTTCCTTGAAAGACCATAGAACTCTATTTGTGAATGCTATCCCATAACCACCAGGAAATACTCAAACAATCTTTCATTTCCCACCCACCAGGCATCAGCTTAGGCTGTTGTATACGGCATTCCATTGGATCTTTACAAAATCACCACGAGGCAGAAACTAAAATTTTAATTTCAATTTTACACACGTTTTGGGGCAGTATGTAGGTTAGAGAATGGAATAACTCTGTGGTACAGTAGCACTGTCCTCTTACATAGCTGTTGATCTCCTTTTCTTAAGAATATGGTGAAGCTGGATTCCCAAGTGGTTGTTATTGGCCTTCAGGGATTATTAGCCCCAGTTTGTCCGGACAGATGTGTTATATAAAAGTTCTCAGTGATGTACAGTCTATTGCATAGCAGTTTTCTCTGGGTTGAAAATTCTACAGAGATAGAAGAGGGAGGATTCCAAGATTCATGTGTCCCCTTTCTGAGCGTATATAAGCAATATAAAATTATCAGGGGAGAGGGGACACAGGCAGTACAGCTGCTTGCAAGTTGCACAGGGGATTGCAATGATACAGCTGTCACCCATGCTGGGGTGGGCTTTTCAGGGATACACCTGCACAAGTCACCCTTGCTCCTCTAAGTGACCCTAATAAACTCATTGGTTCACTAAACAGGACTTGTATGGGGTCATTTCTTTGGTCCATCATTGCAGATGTTTACAATAAAGCAGTCCCATACTATCTCAGAATGGAGTATAATAAATGGGTCTTTATTTAGGGGTAGACTCACAGATCAGCAGTCATCTGCATGAGCAGGAAACAAGAACTGAAACCAGCAGGCAAAAGAAGACACACAAGGTTTATGTCTGCATTTATAGTACAAGAGACCATCCTGCAGCCGTTCAACCCTAAAGAAACACACAGAGGTGATGTGGGATTCCCCACTGAATGCTATGGAATGCTTTATTGCCATTGGTTAATAAAGAAGCTGCTTTTAGCCAATGGCTTAACAGAGTAAAGCCAGGCAGAAAATCTGAACAGAGATGTAGAGAGAGAGTAGGCGGAGTCAGGGAGTCACCATGCAGCCACAGCAGGAGACAGCTGCTCCAGGAACCTTGCTAATAAACCACGAGCTTCACGGTAAAATATAAAATAATAGAAATGGATTAATTTAAGATGTAAGAGCTAACTAGAAATATGCTTAAGCTGTTGGCCAAACAATATTGTAATTAATATAGTTTCTGTGTGATTATTTCAGGTCTGGGTGGCCAGAAAACGAA
>LOJH01042130.1:892-14260 GCA_001685095.1 Ellobius talpinus | reverse complement strand
TTTTTTAAAAAAAAATTAACAAATTGAAAACACCTTTGCTAGAAGGCTGTGACACGAAGGGAGAGAATGACAGTGGCACACAGGATGTAGCTGCTTAGGTTATTACACCTGTGGTGACTTAAGGCAAAGATGGAGAAGCACGATGACTCAGAAGGTAAAGGGATTGCTGTGCATGCCTGTGCTGAGTTTGAGCTCATATCCCATGGTGGAAGGAATGAATTGACTCTGAAAAGTTATGGCTTCCACATGGATACCATGTAAGTGAGTATCCCCCACTTACAATAAATAGAATTAAAATTAGAATGAATTAAAAGGCAAAGCTTTTAGGTTGGGGTCCGAAGGCTTCTGAGCTATGTCATCTCCTGAGGACACTTTGGGGAGTACAAGGACACGTTTAGAAGAGCTGTGTTGCAAGTCTTCCCTTAAGTAAATCAAATCCTTCTTCCCATCAGTACATTTCTTTACCAACTCTGGAACTCAAGTCAGCTCAACCAAACAAATAAGTATTTGGGTCTACTTGGAACACAGCACAAAGAAGTATTAGGGCTCTGACACCACAAGTACAAGTCATAGTCATGGTCCTGACTTTGTTTTAAGACAGGGTCTTACTGTGTAACTCAAGTTACTATCAAACCCAAACTCATGGCAATCCTCCTGCATCAGTCTCCCAAGTGCTGGGATTACTGTGTTGTTCCACCATGCCTAACTGAGCATGAGATATCTTGAAACATGTTAAATTCATCTTGGATTTTTGCCAGGAAAACTGAACTGTGCTTCTACAGTATAAGCACTATACCACTGAGCTGTACTTTAACCCCCATAACTTATTTATTTATGTTTAATTTATTTATTTTGTTTATACGCATGTTTTGCTTGCATGTCTGTGTACTACATGCATGCCTGGTGCGTGAAGAGGCCAGAAGAGTGTGTCGGATCCTTTGAAACTGGAGTTAAGGATAGTTGTGAGACACTGTGTGAGTGCTGGGAATTGAACCCAGATCATCTGGAAGAATAGCCAGTTCTCTTAACTGCTGAGCCATCTTTAAATATGGCAAATATTTAAATAAAGTTAAAAATTAACTTTAAATATGGCAAAAGCTAGATACCTCACCTTTCATTTTGTGTTGTGTGTAGCAGGGTCTCATGTAGCTCAGGCTAGATTTAAATTTACTGTGTATCAGAAAATGACCTTGAATTTCTGACCTGCCTGCCTGTTATTCTTGAGTGCTGGGATTAAGGCTCCACCATGTCTGGTGCCTTTGTATTTGAGCTAGGGATTGAAGCCAGAGGGCTTTGTACACACTGGATAAGCACCCCACCAGCTGATCTCTATCCCCAGCTGTGACCTCAATGCTTTTCTGTAATAGGGATTTTACCTATGGCCTCATACATCCTAGGCAACGCTCTACCAATGAGCTATATCCTCAGCCCTGGATAAGTTCTTGGGAGGAGTTCATGTATATCATGAAGATCTCTGGTCTGTCTTCAAAGAATAGAGGGACCCCTGAATGAGCCAATCGGCTCAGAATGTCCTCAAGCTTCTGTGGCTCTCCTTGCTCAAGCTTCTGTGGTCCTCTTTGTTTGTTGAACTCTCACATCCCCAGAATGGAATAGCTGTTAACTGGCCTTGTTCTGTTCTGGTTCTGTGGAACAGAGGAAACGTGATACAACAAGATGCTGTCCAAGAAGGCCCCCAGGCCTAGAAGTTCTTAAAGAGACTTTAGTATTAGATGTGGGCTGAGTCTTCAGTTCCTGCCATCACAGAAAGCCCCAGCTGTCGAGTGACAGTCTCAATTCAGGCTAAAAGGCCGTGGCTTGAAAAATGAAACAGAATCTGGCCATTATTCAAGCATTTAGAACGAAGTTTAAACCTTAACTGGGACCAGTGCCTGAGTATTCATCAACTATGCCAGTGATAGGCCATAACACAGCGTTCCTTTGGGGCAGTAGGAAAGGGGCACACACTGACAATCACTTTTAGAAAGCAGTTTTAAACGAAGTGAATCTTTCTTTTTTTTAAGTTTTTATTTTAGGAGTGGGTTAGAAAGATGGTATGGTGCTTAACAGCAAACACCGCTCCTCCTAAAAACCTGAGTTCCATTCTCAGCACCCACGTCAGGTGGTTCACAACTGCCTGTAACTCCAGCTCCAGAAGATTCGATGCCTCCACAGACACTGCATGGCACATATCCATCCCCACAGAAGCGCACAAGGTAAAAATGATAAATAAATAAATAAATAAAGGAAATGTCTTTTAAAAACATTTTAATGTTTAAGCTTGGTTTTTCAAGACCGGATTTCTCTGTGTAGCCTTGGCTGTCCCAGAACGCACTCTGTAGACCAGGCTGGCCTTGAACTCAGAGATCCAGCTGCGTCTGCCTTCCCTGAGTGCTGGGATTAAAGACATGCTCCACCATTGCCCAGCAAACTATTTTTAAGGTAGGGTCTTACTCTGTAACCCTGACTGCCCTGGATCTCACCACATTGCTCACACCAGCTTGTCTATTGTCCTGAAGCTCACAGTACTTGCTGTCATCAATTTCTCACCTGTTGAAACAACAGGTGTGCGTGCGTGCGTGCGTGCGTGCGTGCGTGTGTGTGTTAAATACCAGAGAATGCACCAAGCACTCTGAACTCTTTTACTTTTTATTTTTGAGACAGGATCTCACTAAATTGTCAAAACTGGCCTGGATCTTGAACCTTGGCGTCTCAGAGCTGGGATTACAGGCATGCCCCACCCAGTCCTGGGATTATAGACATGAGTCACCACCCCCTCCTCCTTCCTTTTTGGATGGTGTTCTTTCTCAATTTGATGGCATTGTTGGAAAGTGCCAACTAGGAGGCAGGCCCAGCTGGAGGAAGTAGATAACCAGGGGCCCCTGGGCTCCTCCTTGCTCTGCCTGCTTCCCGGCTACCTTGAGGTGAGCAACTCTGCTCTGTCACACCCTTCCCACTACTCTGTTCTGCCTCATCTCAGACCTAAAACAATGCAGCCAACTGACCATGAACAAATTTCCCTAAACTCTTTTCTCAGGCATTTGTCATTGAGATGAAAGTACCTAAGAGAATAAGAATACAACACAACAATGAGTCATGCTTTTTGCCTTTTTAAGGGGGCCAAGGGGCTCTCCTGTAGCTCAGGTTGGCTCTGAACTCATTATGTATCTGAGGATGACCTTGGACATCTGATCCACTTGTCTTTGTGTCCCAGGAATGGGAACTGCAGGTGGACACCATATGTGGTGCTTTCTTCTTTTTGTTCATCGCTTTCTGAGATTCGTCTATGCTCAGTATGACTTGAATGAAATGTCAGTGATTGTTCTCACTTTCCCCACTCTGTTATCCAGCTTTGTCTTAACTGATCACTTTAGCAGGTAAAACTGCACAGCTCCCAGGTAAAAGAAACAGTAAAGGGGAAGAGAGGAGAAACTTCTAAGTCACATAGCAGTATCTGTCAAAACAATGTTTTCAACTGCAGTTCATGACCCTCTACAGTTGTGAAATCAATTCACGAGTTTTAAAATCCAGTATATAATAGGAAAGGAGGAGCACATAAGAGAATAGTGTAATATATACAGAACAAAAGCAAGGCCTTAGCAAACATTTGTTTTTCTTGTACACCCATAAGTATGTGTGTCTTGGTGAAATATATTCTAAACTGAAGTCACGGGGAAAGGAAGGGAAAAAGGAGGCCACTTATATTAGTTTGTTTGTGCGATTGCAATGCAATGCTGTGGTTGGGTAACTTTATGGAGAAGAGGTTAATTTGCTCTTGTGGAAATGATCCAAAGTCCAAGGACTGCCTCTGGTAATGGACTTTGCCTTTGTGATGGCAAAGTCCCAATGGTGGCAAACAGTGTCACATGGCAAGAGGCAGAGACTGTGCATGTGTCCATTCAATTTCTTATAAAGCCACTGAGAGTCAACCATGTTGGGTCCACTACCCTGACCTTCTCAAATTGAATTAAACTATTTTTTTTAAAGACAGGATCTCTCTGCACAGTTGGAGTAGAGAGGGTAGGGAGGCAAACTAGGAACTTGAATCAATTTTCCTGCCTCAGCCTTCTGAGTGCTGGATTATAGATAGAAGCCACCACACCCTGTCCCCTTCTTCATGTTTTAGATAGGGTTTCATGTACCCTGGCTGGCATCCAATTTATTATGTAGTCAATGATGATCTTGAACTTCTGATCATCTTGCTTCTGAGTGCTAGGATTACAGGGGCATGCTACCATGCCCTTTATGCTGTTTGGGGACTAGACCCAGGACCTCTTGCACGTGAGGCAAGAACTGCCGTGGAGCTACTCCCCTATTCCCATGCTTAGCTCCTGCTGCTCTGTTTTGCAGAGGTGGTGACCTAACCAAATGCCCCATGTATCTTGAGAAAGTGCTGGACCACTGAAACAGCTAACTCCTGCTCCTAAATTTGAATTTCTTTAGTCTAAGCCAGATTAGTATGAAGTAAAGATCAAACATACCTGTGCAGAGAAGCATAGGTCATTGAGAGTGAGGCAATAAGAACATGAGCTCTACTCAGTCTTACTCCAGTATTTAAGAGTAAATTGCTCAACCACAGCTTGCATTTAAAAACTGCTTTTGTTGGGCATGGTGCATGCCTATAATCCAAGCACTGTGGAGGCAGAGGAAGGCAGAGCTCTGTGAGAATGAGACTGGCCTGGTTTATAGGAGAACCAGGTCAGCTAGGGCTACAGAATAGAGAAGCCTTGTCTTGACAAACACACAAAAATCGTTTTTAGTTCAATCTATCATATTTACAATTTCTTTTGTCTATTTGTTTACTTACTTATGTGGGGTGTGGGTGTATACAAGTGGCCCGAATGCCATGGGACACAACCACTTGCAACTCCTACTCCAGGATCTGGCACCCACTTTTGGCATTCCCTCTCAGTCATGTACTTGGCTACTTTCTGACCCCAGAGGCAAAAACTATCTACACTCAGGCCACCAGCAGGAAGGAGAGAATGATGAAAGGCTCGCTTTGTTTCTTTTAGAATGGAATGCTTCCCCTCATAGCAGATGCAGTTCCTTAAAAAAATAGGTTACATTTATTGATCTTTGTATGACTATGTGTTGGGGATCGAGCTTGCCATGACACCCATGTGGCGATCGGGGAAAATATGCAGGAGTCAGTTCTCTCCTTCTATCATGTGGCCGCTGGGGTCTAGGCTTAGGTGGTCACCTTGGCAGCAAGAGCCTTACCTGCCAAGCCATCTAGTCTCCCCAGTCCCCCACACTGGATTCTGAAAGCACATCCTCCAGTAGGCCATGTACCAGTGGGGTACATCTTTTGACCTGTTACCTGTTTGGCATGGGTGACCAACCAGGTAGGCCTCACACACCTGCATAACACCAGTAGGAAGGCTGGACAGGGTTCAGCCAAATAAACCTCTTTAGTTATAAAATACTCAGTTTTAGGCTTGTCTTATAGCAAAACAAAATGAGCTACTGTAGCCAAAGACCCAAAAGAAACTGAAACAATTTCTCAGAAATTGTCCTGGCAATTTCTCACACCAGACGATGGGAAGGGAGTCTGGAATCAGATTAGTGGATGGCCGGCAGCCGACTTTCTGGGATAGCACAGTAACAGGCTGCAACCAAAGGTTCCTTCACCCCTGGTAGAGGGGGCTCACTCTCATGACCAGTTCTTTCCTTTACCCACTGTGGATTTGAAGGCAGCCTACTTTTCATGATCCCTAGCATAACGACCTTCTTCCTTTTCTCACTCCCTCTAGTTTGACCATGATAAGCTAAACTAGAGCTAGAATGCTCAATTCTAGGGTTTACCTGTGATGACACCCAGAAAGTCAGCTACCAGACATTTCCAGGTTGTAAAGTGGGCACGACAGTATAGTCTTATAATCCCAGTGCCCAGTGCCAGTTGAGGTAGCAGGATCTGGAGTTCAAGGGAATTCTGGGCTGCATAAGGAAATGACAATAACAAATGGCAAAGTCACGATGACTCTGGATCTTGGCTGAGTTATTGTAACCTGGAGAGTTGCTTACCTTTCTTACATATGGAATGAAGAGGCCAGACACTCATTTTGAACTTCTCTGCCCATATTTGGTCTTTATGTGACATTCTAAAACTTCTTCCCTCACTCCCCTTGATCCTTCTCCCTTTCTTCCCTTCTTTATTTTGTATACTTTTATAGTCTCCTATGTGAGTACTTGTTGGGAGGTCCTCACGGAGGAGCACAGCTATGTGGATACCCTTCACCAAAGAACAGTCTCTTCCACCATGCACACAGCTTTGGGAGGAAGACACAGAGTGGAGAGGAAGGGAGACCTGCACAGCCAGCCAGGTCAGCTGGAGTAACCTTGCTGATCAATGGAGTGATACATGTCACAGCCAGATGGCCCTCCATTCTATTTGTTTTGTTTTGTTTTTGAGACAAGAGCCAATGCAGCCAAGACTGTCCTTGAATTTGCTAGGGAGAATCTGTTTCTGTTTTCTGCTCTTTCTCTCTCTGTGTTTCTGTTTTCTGTTCTCATCCTCTCTCTCTCTCTTTCTCTCTCTCTCTCTCTCTCTCTCCCTCCCTCCTTCCCCCCTGTGTGTGTGTGTGTGTGTGTGTGTGTTTGCAGATGGACCCATGTGCCTGTGTGTGGACCAGAGAACTCTATCTGAACTTCCACTGAACTGGGAGCTAATCTGGTGTGCGCATGATCACATTTGGCTTCTTATGTGAGTATTGAGGATTTGAATTCAGGTTTTAAAGCTTATGCAGCAAGCATTCTTACCCACTGAGCTACTTATCTTGCTACTCAGAATCATGATATCAACTGCTAGAGATATGATAATAAACATAGTTCCTAAGCCATTTTTTACATTTTTACTTATATTCCATGTATGGGTGTTTTGCTTGCATATCTGTCAGTGTATGACTTGTGTGCCTCATGCCCAAGGGTAATGAGAAAAGGGCATGGGTGTCCTGGAACTGCAGTTACAGAGGGTTATGAGCAACCATGTGAGTGCTGGAAACTAAATTCAGGTCTTCTGAAAGAACAGTCAGTGCTCTTAACTGCTGAGCCATCTCTCCAGCCTCAGTATTTATGTGTTATTTTCAGTAAACACCAGCTTGAATTTTATGTAGTTCAGGCAGACCTCAAGCTTGCTATGTAACTACAGATGATCTGAAGCTTCTGATTCTCCTGCTTCCACTTCCCCAGTTCTGTGATTACAGTCTTTGTCTGTGTCCCACCATACCTTCCAAAATAATGGATTCTCATTCTCCATTTAGACAAGGCATTCTTTCACATTTTTATTATAGAAAAGACACCTTTATAGGAAAACCTCTTCTTCTCAAGTAAATAGCTCACATTTGGGGCTCAAAAGATGGCTTGGTAGTGAAGAGCACTGACTGCTCTTCCAGAAGACCCAAGTTCAATTCCCAGCACTCACATAGTAACTCACAACCAATTGTTGATCACACATTGCAGGCGAGCCCAGACTACACAGTGAGAGTGCCTATCAAAAAAGTTATGTAACCTTAGCCAGGTATGGGCTAGTGGTGCATTCATCTTCCTAGGACTCACAGGAGGATCAAGGGGACCACAAATGTACAGGCAGCCTGGCTACACAGTGAGTTCAAGGCCAGCCTAGCTTGTATGAGTCCATACTAACCAAGCCCAACATGGTGGCACTGGTCCTTAATCCCAGTACTGGAGAGGCAGACGCAGGTGGATGTCTGTGAGTTTGAGATCAGTCTAGTGTACAGACTGAGCTCCAGGCCACCCAGTGCTACACAGTGAGGCCCTGTCTCAAAATAAATAAGTAGTTAGAAGAAAAATTAATAAATGAAGGGTCACAGTGGTTAACTTGCTCTCTTCAAATATTTCTAAGGAGGCAGCACTCTCATCCTGTATTGTTCTGGAAAGCAAAATCTAGACGAAGGGCAGGAGCCATGAGCAAGCACGTTCTAGCTCAACCTAGGGTGCTGACTAGGTCTGTGCTCTCCTCAGTGACCTCTGGATAATCAAGGATCATTTTAGTGATTTGAGTGAGAAATGTCCCTTATAGGCTCAGGTGTTTGACTATCTGGTTCCCAGTAAGTGGGGCTGTTTGGGGAGGCTAAGGTGGTGTAGTCTTGCTGGAAGAAGTAGCCACTGGGGCAGGCTTGGAGAGTATGTAGGCTTTTCCTGCTTCTGTTCGCTCTCTGCTTCACGCTTGCATTTACAGACGTGATCTCAGATGCCTGCTCCGGCTGCCTTGCCTGCACCTTACTGCTGGGCTTTTCCTTCATGGTGGATCTTGTCCTTCTGCGGCTGTCAGCACCAGTAAACCCTCCCTTCCATAAGCTGCCTTGGTAGCGTGTTTTATCAAGCAACAGAAAAGTGGCAAACACAGTCATCAAGGTTAGGTTAGAGATTACTTGCCTGGAATACCATAGCCTATTATGCTACTTAGAATATTAGACTTTCCTGTTCTTTGTTGACCTTCATTCCATCCAGAACCTCAGGAAGGAATAAGACCATGTTTTTGCATTTCTACAACAGATTTCAAAACATTCTAGGCATGTCTGCCCCATGGTCCAGGATGGTTATGAATTCAGACAGATACATTTGGGGATGCCAAAGTCATGCTGCAAGGTCAAGAGGGCAACACCAAGGTCTAGCTGATGCCATTGGATGAGAGCCCAGGTCTTTGTTGGAACCCTGTTATGCTCTACAATAACTGCCAAGTTCTGGCTGATCCCATTCATAGTTCTGATGGATATTTCTGACAATAAACAGTACAAAATATCCCATGGTCTCAAGGACATAATTTGAAGATATGTCTTACTTTCAGAACCATAAATGTCATGTTTCTACTTCTTGGAAATTGAGACTGAGAGCATATTCTTAAAATGGACTGAGTTCAACTTGCACTACAACTCTCTAGAAGAAAACATGTTATTGTTTTAAGACATTCATTCTGGGATAAAAATATAAAAAATGTAAGATCATAGTTCATGTATCTTGTGGGTGGGCAGAGCATACTAGGAAGGAGTACACATGCTCTGAGTTAGGAATAAGGAAGGAAGGTGGTGAGGATAACAGAATAGAATCCATGAAATGGGCAGAGAAGAGAGAAATTGGGGGCAAAGCTTAACAGATGGAGAGAGCAAGGACTGGTGGGCACAAGAATGAGCACAGCAGAGTGGCTGAGGCCATGTCCATTTCAGAGGGCTCTTAGGTAAATGAGAGAGATGCTCTCAGATTCCAATCCATTTGTGTTGGAAAACAGACAAACCTATAGATCTGAGTGATGGCAATACTACTTTATATTTGAATGACACCTATTTTTCAAAATGCTATCTCAGTGAGAGACACTGTCTCGAAAAACAAGGTGGGTGGCTCCTGAGAAATAGCATCTGAAGTTGACTTCTGGTTTCCATGTGCATACACTTTATACACACACACACAAACACACACACACACACACAGAGAGAGAGAGAGAGAGAGCGAGAGAGAGCGAGAGAGAGAGAGAGCATTCAGAAAGTCAAACATAGTGGTGCATGTATATGGACCCAGCACTTGGGAGACCGAGGCAGGAGAATCCCAAGTTTGAGGCCAATCTGGACTGCATAGCAAAACCCTATCTCAAGAAACCCACAAAAGGGAGGGGGCTGGAGTGCAGCTGGGTTGGTAGAGCACTTGCCTAGTGCTGTGCTCTCTATGGCTCCAGGAACTGATCTCACTGGGATGTCAGGGAAATGAAGAACAGATTACACATAGACACACTTACACAGAAAAGCTGGGATTGGTGATGTGGATTCTCAGATAGAGAAGCCATGGCATTCTATAAGCTTAGTGAGTTTACTATATACAGTCAAACAAGGAGATAGGATACTGCGGACAGATGAACAAAGGGTATAATATACAGCTGAACAATGAGGCAGGGTTAGCTAATCTTGTAGCAGTTCTGTAGGAGAGCAGTCTTCAGGCTATAAACAATCAGCGGCAGAAAGCTAACACAGACATTTTCCGAACACACTGTCAACATTCACACTCAGACTAGAGGAAGGCTTTACCACTCACTCAAGGCAATGGGTCCTTGACATGGCTGTGCTCATGTCAAACATACACTTTCACTCGGGATTTACTAGCATTCAGGAAGCGTTGAGTTCAGTCCTCAACAACAATACCAGGCAAGGTGACACATGCCTGAAATCCAGCACTTGGAGGGCAGCAGAAGGCTCAAAAGTTTAAAGCATTTTTGGGCTACATAGCAACTTTAAGATTAACCTGGGTTACATGGAACTTGTCTCCAAAAATTAAATAATAAAGTTCTATTGAAATGGTAGAGCTCTTGGCTGAATTCTCTAGTACATCTTCCTGATTCTATCCAAATCAATTTTCAAGTATTTATGAAGGATACTATCAGAAAAATACAATTTATGGTGAGCAGAGCAGCTCAGTGGTTGTATCTCAAAATAATAAATACTAGGAAACAAAAACAAAGCAAAAAATCATCTGGGCCAGAGAGAGAGAGAGAGAGAGAGAGATATCATCCATTTAGTAAAGTGCATGCTGCACAAGCATGAGGACCTGCCTTCAGATTTCCACCACCCACATAGAAAGCCAGCTGCAGCGGTATTCATCTATAATTCTAGCCCTGGGAGCTGGAGACAGGAGGGTCCAGGGAGCCTGCTAACCAGCTTGTTTAATTGAATCAGTAAATGTCAGCTTCAGTGAGACCCTGTCTCCAACAGTTAAATACACAATGACAAAGGAAAACGGTGGCATCAACCTCTGGACCATACACATATACACGCAAACATGTACACACAGACACACAGACACACAGACACACACACAGCTGAAATGATGACAACAGAAGGAATATAATAAGACCCATTAGGACTAAAGCCTGGCTCTAAAAAGTCCCAAAGGATAAGGCTCTGACATCCAGAAATTCAGTTAAAGAGAGAAAGGATAGTAAAGGCAAGAAAGGTGCTTCATTGGGAAGAGCAGAGGTCTAATGGCGTAAACTCTGTTTTCCAAATGCTTACAGCAATCTTATTGTAACACAAGAATAAGAAATGTAGGCAAGAGTGAGTGTTCCTATGGCAGCAGCTCAGATCCTGTTGACCTTATCACTTGGGTCATTACCTCAGTCATGTGAGCTATGTCTGAGACTATCTCCATGCTTAGGAAATTGTTTTTATCCTTTATCTTAAGGTGATCTCTGTGGGAAAGAAAGGCTTGGGAGAGCTCAGAAGGATGGAACAAGATGGAGCTAAAAAAACACTAGGCAGTGATTATGCCTCATTTCATATCTCAGATGTCAAACCATATTTGCATTTTCTATGGTAAAACTGTGTTTGTTTCATTTTATGTGAGACAGGATCTTACTTGACAGTTCAAGTTGACCTCAAACTCACAGTAATTCTCCTGCCTCAGTTTGAGGCTTAGGATTATTACAGATGTGAGTCACCATGTATAGCAATATCCTTATACCTTTGTAGAAAGACTATTTCTCGTTAGTAGATTTTTAAATAAAAACTTGATATATATTTAGATGTGTTATCATCTTATCTATTTACTTATTATTTATTTTGAGACATGCTACCCATGAACTAGCTATGTAGCAGTGGCTGACCCTGAACTTCTCATCTTTCTACAGCCACCTCCCCAGTGGAACCTCCACACCTAGCTTTATTTGGTACTGGGTATCAAACCTATATTTCACTCTCAATTTTTTTTGTATTGCTAGAGATTGAACCCTGCACCTTGTATACTTTAGGCAAACATCCAATCACTAAGCTGCATTGCCTGTGCCAGTATCACCTCTGAAATTAAGAGGTTTAAGCCTGGTGTAGTGGCACAACCTTTGATCCCACAGACAGAGGCAGGTTGGTTGATCTCTGTGATTCAAGGCCAGCCTTGTGTACCTGGAGAGTTCCAGGACGACCAGGTCTTCATATAGAGACCCTGTCTCAAACAAACAAACAAACAAACAAAAGAAATTAGACAGTTTAGTGCTCTGGTTCTAGACCTGTTAGTACAGCATTGTAAAAACAAACAAACAAACAAACAAAAGAACACCTAGATAATTTAGACACTTGGATTAGGACATTTGTCCTAGCAAAGAATGAAGAGGCCTGGATCAGCTTCTGCTCCAGTCTTTTGATAAAGTCCAGAGCACTGCTTGAATATGCAAATCATAATCTCCAAGGTAAATAAAAGCCCAGGGCCAGTTTTGGATTATAGATATTGCTACTGCTTATCTAAGCTTTGTGGTTTTTATAAACAAGGCTATAGATGCACAAAGGGTAAGGTCAAGTCCAAAGTGAGTGAGCTGTCACTTGGCTTCACAGGCTATCCTATGATCACATCTTTCAAACAGGATATAGACAAAGGGAAAGTCCAATGACTGCAGTGGGGAAAACAAACCATGGAATTCCAACTGAATGACCCTGTTTGCCTGAACTATCCAAACAACCGTGACTACATCACTTGCTTTTTGTTTTTATTTTATTTGTTCTATTTTGGAAACTGAGGGATCATCAGTTAAAAGGGGCCATGCTATAGAGATGGCTCATCAGTTAAGGGCAAGCACTGCTCTTCCAGAGGACCTGAGTTTGCTTCCCGGCACCCATGTTAGGTGACTCATAGCCATTTGTAACTGCAGCTACAGGGGACCCAACATCCTTTTCTAGTCTCAGAAGTCACCTGATCTCAAGTGGCAGATACACAATGACACTGACACATACCCATAAATAAAAGTAAAAATATTTCTTAAAGCAAAATAAAACCACAAGAAGCAACCACAAGAAGCCAGTAATTGCAAAGGCGGGAGGATCAGAAGGACAAGATAATCCTCACTACCTAACACGTTCAAGGTCAGCCTATGATACACAAAAATGTCTAAAAGAATTAAATTATACAAACGATTTATCTCATTTTCTACCCAAGGACAGATTATGTCAATTTTAAAATAGATAATAGGAAGTGGTGTTTTGTTCTAAAATAAAAACTTCATCTCTTGTTGTTTAATATTGTGTTTAATATGTTCAATATTACAAATTCTACCTGAAATTTACATTTCATGGCTGAAGAAATGGCTCTGTGGCTAAAAGCACTTACTGCTCTTGCAGACTACCAGAGCTTAATTTCAGCATTCACATCTGGCAGTTCACACAACCTGTTAATCTAGCTCCAGGGATTCTGACACCCTCTTCTGTCTGCCACAGGCACTGTACTCACCTGTACTTAACCACACACACACTATACCACAACACACACCCACCTTAATACAATACCACTCATAAATATACCACACATATACACACCAACACACTGACACACACACACAGAGTCTTAATTAGGATTTCTATTGCTGTGATAAAACACCACTGCTGTGTG
>LOJH01042127.1:0-14261 GCA_001685095.1 Ellobius talpinus | reverse complement strand
CGGCCAAGGGACCTTGCTGCTGCTGGCAGGCTATAGAAACAAAGGGACTCCAGCCGCCCGGACCCAGAGCCCAAACAGGCTGAGCTGGGGAATCAATGGCCCCCGAGGAAGGGAAGGGTGGAGGTGCCTGAATGCAAGCTGGGAGGTGGTAGTGAGCTAGGGGCAGTAGTCAGGGTTAGGAGCCCCCTGCAGAATGAGTAGGAAGTTTACGGAAATGAGTCATGGAAATTATTTTACTAGAACATTTTTATCAGATTTTAAATTTCTATGAAATCTATGTTAAGTAATGCTTATGTCTTCCAAATTTATTAGGATATATACTCTCTATTCATTCTCAATAAGATAAGTTATTGTATGGTTACATTCAATATTTTATACTTTCCTAAGCACAATAATTTGATTTTATCATATGACTTGCATAAAACCTATATAATATGAGAAAATAGAAACATTAAATAATGTCACATATTTCAAAATATAAGGGTAGCCTAGAAATAACAAGCAATCATCTCTTATCACATTACATTAAATATATTAATTCAATTTTTATTTACCCTACTTTATTAAATAATTTGAAACACCCACTTGTTTACTTTTATTTTCTATGAAAACAGAGATCTCTTGTGTTTTCAATTATTTAAATGAAACACTCTGACAAAATTACTTAGAATTCATGTTGCTTCGAATTCAATTAGTTGAATCTTCTAGCACAGGGATGAAGCTCTACATTTGAGTTTCGAAAACCCATGTAAATCTGTATGTAATAGCAAGCATCTTTAATTCCAGCACACCTACCATAAAACAGCAGACAAAACAGGAGAGTAGTCAGAAGTCCAAGAACCAGCTATCCTGGTATATTCAATGGATAAAAGGCAAATAACCTGTCTCAAATGGTAGTAAGCAAGTACCAAGCTAGAGGTTGTCATCCAGTTTTGACACAAATCAGATATCACATGGTTACTTACACACATCAAACACACACACACAGATACACAAACACATGCACACATGCATATGCACACATGCACACACACACATGCACACACATACTATTTTATTCTGTTTTAGCACACTATATAATGTTGTCCACATTGACTTGGAACAATTTGCCTTTTGGCTGTTTCTTGACAGTAGTGACAGTTTTGTTCATGTGTTCTTTTTTTGGACTAGATTTTCCATAAAATTGAAGCATAAATTCCCAAACATGGTAACTTGAGACATTTCAAAATTAATTCTTAAAAGAGAAGAGTATGATGATATTTTTAAGCAAAGTCCCTTCGTTGCCCTCTGGATTCTATATTCATGCACTCATTTAATAAACCTATATTTATTAATGTCTTATTATGTGTTGTGGAGTCTGCAGATGTAAAAACACCCAAAGGAAATGAACCTGAAGACTTGGCTTCTTAAGTGCATTTCTGTAATTAGCTGAGCTCTTCCAGATAAATTCACAAATATAATGTACAGACATACTCACACTGAGATCAACCACAGAGGGTAAGGATTCATTTATAATTTATATATTCAAATATAAAGTCACAGTTAGCAAGTATACATCATGCACTTAAATATATCCCATAAGTGAGAAGTTTCCCAGCCATCCTAGAGCCCAGGCACCATCAGCATCTGTAATTTCTGGGCCCATTACCAATTTACTTAGTGAGTAGTTTCAGGTTATATATTGCCTGGCCAACACAGAAAATGCTCAGACCACAGCACTTAGTAGCCACAGTCTGGAAAGGCAATTGAGACAAAATCCTTTAGGCTCTCAAGCCTATTTTCATCAGCCAATGTTGAACTTTAAACCCTGTCTCCTCTAATGCACACCCATACTTTATCCTATCATCACCCACATATTGGTAAGTGCTTCCTTATTTTAGACTTCTTGTTCTCCTCTAAAGTCAAATCCACCAGATTTGTCATCCAGGATAGCCTTCCAATAAATGGTTAGGTTTTTTGTGTTCCCCAAGTTCTTCTCTTAATTTTACCATTGAATCTTGGTCTTCTGAAATTGACTCACTATAGATATGGTACTTTTAATGAGATTCCTCCCTTTTGTTATTTTTTTAAAGAAATCCAATTGCGTTGAAATCAAAGGAACTGTAAAAGTTCAGTCGCAACACTTTATTATTTTGTTTACTACTTCTATATCACTCCAGTTCCTTTTCACCAATATGTGACTCTGATCTTTCCATAATTCATGGATTAACGTACCTGAGTTCTTTCAAACTGCATTCTCATTACTCTGATATCTGGAGCTTTAGTTCTTATTCAGTCTTCCTCTAAAGATATGATGTCAGAGCAATTTCAAAGTTACTGATTCTGTCTTCATTTCTAGAATTCTCTACACTACTAATGTTTACTGGAAGGATCATAATTTCCTTCATAACTTTTATAACTAATAAAATAATTAAATAAGATCATCCATATGAATTAAACCTTCATATGTAAGACATGTAGGCTTTCACTTATAGTATTATTTATCCCTAAATTTAAGAAATCTAACCCAAAATGTAGAGAAATAAGATGAAGGAAAAGAAGTAGGACCAATGAGATGATTTTTTTTTCTCTCTCTTTCTTTTAGAATATTTTGTACTTTTTGGTGACAGGATTTCTCTGTGTGACCCCCTGGATGTTGTGAAATTTGCCATGTAGACCTTCCTCTCCCTCGTGAGTGCTGAAAAGAAAGATGTGTGCCACCATGCCAAGCTTCAATGAGGAGAATGTTGAAGTATGTTGTTACAGATCATGTATTTATGAATTCAATATTAAACATCTGTAGATGTATATAAATAAGAATTGAATATATTTTTCTAATCACCTTTAAGAAATAGTACATCTAGGAAAAAGGAAATTCAAATTTAATTCAGAGATTAAAGGAACAACCAGTTATCAAACTGAACATTTCTTAAAGCCAGAAGAGGTTTTATGATTCCCTCCATCTGTAATCTGACAAAATGTTAATACGAAAAATCAAAGCCAGACACATAAGTATCTGTAACAGTTGTAAGTTGGCATTTGACTTTTTGAACAAGATGTAAGTAGTTGGTAATCTGTGATTAACTGCGGATCAGATGATTGAATGCAGCATGCTTCTAAATTAGGCATTTAGTTAAATTTCATATTAGTAATATTACAGTGCATTAGATAAAGTTGCAAAGTACCAAATTAGTTTAATTCTTCTTGTTTGTGACAATATTTTTTCTGAAGGGGGCAGAAGAAAGCTATAAGCACACCACTTTTTGTCTCAAGGATGTCATTTGGTAACTCAGTTAATGCACTTGCAACATAATGGGCCAGAAATAAATCTGGTAAATTTTATTAAAAATATTGCAAGTTAATTCAAAATCCAGTTCTCACTCCTTTCTTGTGAAATTGGGGATGCAGAGGAAAATCATGGGCTACGATTCAAATGAAGGCACAAGTACATTTTGTTGACCAATGAGAATTTTACACATTTGTGTATTTTAATTACAATGATGATTCATAGAAGAAAAATGAACAGATGCTTTAAAGGATAAGATGGACAGAGAAATGATGTTCTTCGGGTTTTTTTAATAGGACAGAGTCTAGAGAACTGAAAATGATTTAACCTCTAATTCAAACTGGGACTCTGTAAATAGTTGCCACAAATGAGAATTGTGGAATTAAATGAGAGTAATTCACCTGGCAAAAATGAAGAAATTCAAATTAACCTAAGTCAGGGAAGGACATGGCAAACATGAAGAGATGTCAAGAAGTCCTTTTAGATGTCATTCAAACTATTAGCCAAGCATCTGGAATAAATGATAAAACAATGAAACTTTCTCAAATGTGATTTCTGATATTTTTCTTCAGTATAATATTGCAAAGAGGTGAGAGAACTCTCTTTTTCTAAAGGAACTGAAGCCAATGTCCAGTTTTGTCACACTTCACAAACACCTGTCACAAATATTTAAAATTTATTATCATTGTACACCTATTTTGACGGAGTAGAATAAAAGCCTTCTGTAGATAACATGTCTTTTGAAATGTGCTTAGATTTCACTACTTAAAACATGGTAACTTAACTATATCTAGCACCAAAGGTGCCAGGGAGATGCAGCCTGTTGCTGAGCAGGTTGTTCACATTTATCTCAGGACATAATTATAAATTATATAAAGAAGATGGCAAGATTTCATACAGAGGAGATCCATGGCACATGGAGGATATGAAGGAAAACAAAGAAAGCAATATAAATATAGAGCTACACCATGATATCTTTCATCACTACCGCTACAAATTGCTTCCAATCATTGCTTCCAATCAAGCTGCTTTCCCTCCATATAGTTTTACTTTTTCCCACAAAGTCTAAAGAATGTTGAAGACAACTGAAACAGAACAGTAAACCTCACACGATATGTTTTGTAGCCTGAAGCTTTAATTCAGGTATATGACCATTATAAACCAAAGTGAAACCAATCAAGCACATTGTGATGAAGACATACTAAAAGAGAAATGATATAATCGAGAAGCAAGATTTTTGGCTTGAGGTGGCACTCAAGGAGAGCTGAAAAATACAGCAGCGGTAGGATAGGGACGGCAGAGGGCTTCTGGATGAGATTGATTAGGCACTAAGTCCCTAGAGGCATAATTAATTGTTTGAAATATAGTTTGAAACATAATGAGCCGACTGAGGAGTACTGGCCTTTACAGGTAGATGGCAATGAAGCATATGGGGCTTTAAAGAGTAAATGAATCCTGGAGTGGCTTAATCACAGCTGTGGGGGCCCATACCAAAGGATTCTGAACTCAAGTTCAACCTGTAGCACATAGAAAGAATCTCCCCTAACCCCTTTTGTATACACACACACACACAAATAAATAAATGGATAAATAAAATTGGTGAGAAAGGGTGAATAAAATGTTAGATTTTAAATCAAGTAAAATAATTGTTCTATCTATTATACTATCTTAATATATGAAAATATAGTTTGAATTATATGACTCTTCTTATTTTAAATAAGCAACACAGTTCAGAGTTTTACAAGAGGGGATGGCATAAGCGGCATTCTTCCATACCCACTCTGAGGCATTGATTCTAAGAAATGAAAATGTATGTCTAAAAATATATTTGAACTCCAATATTTATAGCATATTTATTCATAAGCACCCTGAACCAGGAATAACCCGAATGCCTATGAGGAAGTAAATTGATATACAAATTATATTTTATTCATAGAATAAAATACTACTCAGCAATAAAAGAAGTTATGGGTTATTGATTTGCATAGCAGAAAGGCTGAATCTCAGAAGTACACTAAATGAAAGAAATCGGGTTTTAAGGAGCACTCGCTATATTTTTCAATTTATATAAAAACCTCAAACTATGAAGTTGGATTATTATAAGAGGAAAGCCAACCAGAAATGGCCTAGTTATTCATAGTGACATGAGTGTTCACCACAGGAAAGCAAAGTTTTAATTTTTTTTAATCCTTTATTTTGATTGTGGTAGCTAGTAGATGGAAGTTAACTTTTGTTAAAATTCTTCAAATATTTTTTAAGAACCTACAGTAATTATAAAAACATATATCTTATTAAAGCACCAGGTTTTTGCTGTTTTCAATGATAATAGTCATGGGAGTTTATATGTATTAAAAATTTTATAATGCAGCCGGGCTTTGTGGCACAGGCCTTTAATCCCAGCACTCAGGAGGTAGATGCAGGCGGAACTGTGTGAGTTCAAGACCAGCCTGTTCAACAAGAGCTAGCTCCAGGACAAGTTTCAAAGCTACAGAGAAACCCTCTCTCGAAAAACCAAAATAAATAAATAAATAATAATGCTATATTAACATCTTGTTTAGATAAAAGATGGTACTATTCTAATAGGAAGAATATCTTCTGAACAATGTGATTCATGCATCACCATCTAGACCAAATTTACTCAGAAAGTTATCTTTTCACCCTTGGGACTTTTGTGCCTGTTGCTCCCTCCAGGAAGAAGCTTTCCAAATCCCTTTTCACCTAATAAAAAGACCTACTCTTTCTTCAGCTCTCACACCAGTCTCCCTTCTTCCAGGAAGTAACTTCAACTTCCTTGGTGTCAAATACTCTAACAATATTTTCACACAATTTGTTGAAGATTTCTTAATAAAGAAAACTTTCCTATAACAGTTTATGAACTCCGAACCTGCTCATTTTGTTCTACTTTCTCATATCATCACAAACTAACAAGCTTGAGCACTACAAATTTTCATTTACTGAGGCCACCACTATCGCCATGTACACTCTTAAACAAAGCACACCACTTGATATTTGAACAATGGCTTGCATTTATCAGCTCTCCTAAATATATTAGTACAGAAGCGTCTACAAGGATTTTAAATATCTCAGTAAAATAAGGTGTGGGACAATTGATTGATGAATTGAGACTTAAGCAAAAGAGGAGCTGAATGGAAATTGGCAGATGGATAATTAGTTGAGAATGATAGCAGTCACATGCATTGATGAATTAAGGATATGAGAGAACAGCATTAGGATGCGATTTAATGTTATTATAGATTTCAGAGTGAAACATTATGACTTTAGAATCACTGAAGAAAAAACCTTTTGAATTTATCATGTTCTCAAAGACTTTCTCAGCGAGGCAATTGAGAGTTGTAAATATCTTAAAATAAATCTATAAGTGAACAGATGGCAGTATTCAGAGAAAGTTTCAAGACTATGTCCAAAATCCAAAGCTCAACTGCATTTCACTATCAAGCAGACAGAATGTACAGTTAGAGGATGCCACTGTGTTCTGGAAAGGCATTCTAAATCTCCTACTGGCCCCAATTTTCTAGTTCTCTAGTGGTAATGGATGTCTGAAAAAAGTTCCAGAAAAATAATTTTCTGTAGCCATGGAAACCTTTTCATGATGATGTTTGAGATAAATATGGTTGTCTGTATTTGGATGAAGGTTGAACATTGCTCCCTGTAAAAGCAATATTAAAAGTCCCCTGGGAAGAGATAAACAGAATGAATGATTTTTGTGTGTGTGTGTTAAGATTATACATGTAAGTCTTTTAGGTGAAAATAACTGTATCTTAGAAGGAAGTGCAAAAGTACACACTCAGATGATGCTCAGTAGTTGAGAACAATTACATAAACATCTGAAGGGCATTTTGTAGATCTGATATATCTCCCCAAGGGAAGTCTGTCTGCTTTTCTCATATGGTTATATTTTTACTTCTTTTTAGTGACTTCTTGGTAATTCTCAGCCTTTGTTACATTTATCCTATCCTAAATCCTACATGTCTTAAAAATCCAGGTGTGTCACCAGGTTCAGTGAAAAAAAAAAAAGGCAAATTGGAGATTTTTATTTTCCCCAAACTTGGAATCTAAAAAGAAAATATTTTGGGCATATATTCCTGTTAGAACACAATTAGGAAAAACCTAACTTCTAAAATAAAGTGACAGTAATGAACTGAGTGTTGAAAAATGAATAAACTATGCATTCTTGCTCTCTATTTCTCAGTCTTCAAGATAGAAAATAAGAAATACTGTTCCTGGGGAAGGAAACTGCACAGGCAGTCTTAAATATGCAAAAAAATTAATCTGACAGGCTATGTTTCTTTTTATTTTATTCTATTTATTTATTTTGTTTTTACAAAAAACGACAGTAAGTTAAGTAATTGTTAAGTGCTTAGCCCACATGTGCGGAAGTCAGAGTTCAAACACTGCCCGACTGGTGCCAGGGACCACTTCCTGCTGCATGCCCCTAGGCTCCAGTCTGTTAGCATCTGTGAAGTGTTGAATAGGAGTAGAACTTTTGAGATGTCTGTTTGTTAACTCAGGCTTATTTCTCCGAAATGGCTTTAATTTAGTGAATAAAAGTAACTTTTAGCTACTGGGAAAATATAAAATGGAGATTATTGATGATGAATACCGACACATTATTAATATTATTTCCACTCAATTCACCCTGAGAAATACATGTACTAATAATTTTCATATCATCATAGTTATGCAACATTGACTGATTGGAAGGTTTTCTCAACTTTCCCCTATATCTCCTAGATTGACATGTTTGTGCCTGTGCAATCACTGGTGGTATGTGTGTGCAAATGAAAGGGAGTTACTGCATGTGTGTGCCTGCGTGTGAGTGCATGTATATGTAAGAAATTAGCTATCATAATGCATTTTCAGTAAAAGGCATATTGTAAGATCATCAGAAGCAGAGATAAAAGAGTCACTAGGCCCACATCTTCCCTGACTTTTGCTTCTTGTGCAAGCATGCTTTTAAGCAGGTAATCCTCTGCTTAAAAGCAAGAGGCAGTCTGGTATATGAATGAGCCCTGTATACATATGTTAGATAAGGCTTTGCATCCTGAACCAGTAAGTTAGGAGTTTGGGGAATGGTACAATACTAGACAGAGGCAAGACTGTAGCTCCCTTAGAGCTCAGCCAGTGATGAACAAATGGGGACAAGGACAATATGACTAGAAATAAAAAAAAAGACATTGTTTTCTTCCAAATCAGTGCAGAAGCCATTTCTGCCTTTTGTAAATTTTGGTCTTTGTGAATGGATAGTGAACAGAAAACAGCTTGCAGGAGGCAGTTCTCTTCTACCTTGTGGGGATTGGCTTTCAAACTCAGTTCATCAAGCTTGAAAACAAAGTCCTTTTCCCACTTAGCCGCCAAGGGTCCATTAATCTCTTCTTTTTACCCTTATAAATTATGACCTATACAATTCTCTCCTGAAAACAGTCAGAGTATAGTTAATGTATTCTCTTATATAATGGGCCTTGACTGTATTTCCTTCTTGCTCTGGCTGTCTTTCCAGTGCCCTTTCCCTCTTATTCAGCATGTTTTCTGAAATCACCATCAATACCTGGTGAAGCACCAGTCTATTTAAAACAAATCTGTCACCAGTAGAGGTATGATTAACTTTCAAATCATTATCAAACCCTACTTTATCATGTTTATTTTGTGAAGTTGCTAGTACCTGTGTGCTTATTAATAGTGCTAATATTGAAAGAAAATTGAAAAAATTTAGGGAATTATTCTTCCAGAAAATAAAAGGTTCAATATTTAAATTATTCTGCTTATTCTTCATTCAATTCTCTCCCCTTGAATGATCCAGGTTTCTGCACATGTTAGATATTTTTCATAAAGTAGATTTCATTATGCTTATATCAAGGCCATAAAGGAGATTAAAAGACATTATCATTATTAAGAATCTGCCTTCAGTTTTTGTAAATGTTAAAGAATAAGTTGAGAATTTATAAGCTTGTTAAATTTAGAAACTATTATCATTTGCACAAATATAAATTAAAATATTAAATCTAATTTTAAATTCTCATTTTAAAATAGTAACAAGTCTGATGTTACAGAAGTTATGGTATTGTCATTTAATAATAAAAAACTTATCTAATAAAAACATGATGGCTTTAGTAAAGTGCTTCTCTCTTAAAAAGAAAAAAAAGCAAATCTCTCATGTATCCAGATATAAAATGGAAGAGGAGGTAAGAAATACAGTATGGATCAAGTTGATTTAAAAATTCTTTAGATTATCAAAATGCATCATGTTTTCCTGACCATTGTATCTGAGTTATTATACATGATTCATAAGTGAAGATTTGAAGCATAGCATCTTGTTATTATAAACATATTTGTACAATAATTCATTAACATTATATATTGATGTGGGATTCTCCTTGTAAGCTATGAATATCATTGGTTAATAAAGGAACTGCTTAAGGCCTATAGCAGAGCTATAGGGGAACAGAGCTAGGTGGGGGAACTAAACTGAATGCTGGGAGAAAGGAGACGGAGTCAGAGAGAAGCCATGTAGCCTTATTCGAGACAGACACCGGAACATTGCTGGTAGGCCATGAGCCTCGTGGTAAAATATAAAATAATGGAGATGGGTTAATTCTAGATGTAAGAGCTAGCTAGCAATACACTTAAGTAATTGACCAGGCAGTGTTTTAAATCATGTAGTTTCTGTGTAATTATTTCAGGGCTAATCAGCCAGGAACCAACAAGCAGCCTCTCTCCCTCCAACAATATACGACATTGAAGGGTCATGTTTGATCTTAAATGCCAATTAGACACTGTCTAGCTTTAGCTGAGCAGAAACCTCGACTGAAGAGCAACTGGTATCAGGTTTATCCACTAGGTCTGGGGTCATGTTTGGGAGATAATGTCTTGATTATTTATTGGTTTAAAAGGGCTCAGACTACTGTGGCTGTCACAGTTCCTTGGGCAGGTGGTCCTGGGCTATACAAAAGAGCTAAGCAAGTGTGATTGAGTGGATTATGAAGCAGCTTTGCCCCTTGCTTTTTACTTGATATCTTGCCTTTAATTCCCTCAGTGATGGTTTAAGATCTGTATTTGCCGAACAGATAATTGTCCCTTCTCCTAATTTGTTTTTTGAAAGAAGTGTTTTGTCACAGCAACAGTAATGCAAAGCTGAACAGTTCATTAATTAAACAACAACAACAACAACAAAAAGTGGTCACATTTTGGGTGCTAGAAATTGAAACTAGGTCTGATTTGTCCTCTAACCACCAGAAATATCCTGACCCATTGATATTTTATTAAATAAGAAATGATAACGAAACGTTCTGTAAAAACTAATCGTTTTCATTGTGTGGATGCTTGACAAAATGAATATATTTAGTGTGTATTTCAAGTTATCATTTTAGTGCACTTTCCTGCTTATTAAAGATGATGCTTTTGCTTTTTGACAGAGATATATTATCAATCAAGAGCAGTCTTCTCTACATCTAAAATATCTTGTACCCTATATGTGCTTTACAAAGCAGTGTTTTCAAAATCTAGTATTGGTCTTTTTTTCTACCCACACCTATTTCAAAGTTAGAAAATTGCATTTTTGTTGATTTCTTACAATTTTGTTTTGCTGGAAAGAGTAAAGGTTAGACAGTAAGCATTCCATTCCAGAAGATAGTTGAGTGGAGAGCATTATTTTTCTGCCAAGGTGATGGCATGGCCTTCATTTTGATTTTGCAGTGTGACTGCGTGGATGTGCAAATAAGAGCACCCACAACTTTTGATGTCACAATCCAAAGTGTTAAAATTTCTCATGCTGTTTCTTTCTTATTCTAAACTTATCTTTTGTTGTTTCTGTTATTCTTTAATTCTTCTCTCATAAATTATTTATTCAGGCCATAGTTTGTCCTCCCTCCTCTCCTCTGAGTTCCTTCTCCAATCTCCATTCTCATGGAGATCGACTCTTCCTCCATCTTCCTGTAAATAAAAGGCCAGGCCTCCGTGGGATATACACTGATTATTGGCCTAAAAAGCAACAATAAGACTAGACACAAAGCCTTACATCAAGTCTGAAGTAGGCAACCCAGAGGGAGGAAAAGGATCACAAGACAAGACAAAAATGTCAGGGACACTCCCTACTCCCACAGCTTGAGTTCCGTGAGAACGCAAAACTATCCAACCATAAGAAATATAAACTCAAAGGATATACATCAGATTCACACAGAGCAGTGTTTGTTTCTTCAGTCTCTGTGAGTTGCAGTCAGCCCTGCTTAGCTGATTCTGTGGGTTGTGTTCTCTTGGTGGTCTTGACTCTTTTGGCTTCTGCAATCTTTCTGTCCCCCTTCCATGGGATTAAGTCCTGATTGACAAAGACACAACGGCCTTTGAATGAGGTACACAGAGATGCTTAGCTGGATCTGTCCTGAAAAGTTCCACACTGAGGACTAACTTTTGTAGACTAGGAAGGTATTTTACCAGCTACCAATGGAGAGAAGCATTCATAAATAAATAACAAACAACAATGGAAGATGCATATAATCAGTAATTCAAAAATTATACCAAAGTTAAAAATAGTTCTTGGCTTTTTTCAGCCTTTATGAGAAATGAGAGTACCATTCACTATCAAGTGCTTTCCTACCATGCCAAATCAATGCTGCAGGAAAAGCATTCGTTTCAGAAACATGCCACTTGATTACTTTATAACTAAATATTTATTGAAATGCATTAATACAGCATATTATTTTAGGAGGGTTAAACATGAATGGAATGTTTTTATTACTTAATGATAGAAAGGATGAAAAAATAAGTCTGTAATTAATTTAATTTGTAGCTTGCCAGCTGATGGGATAGCTTAAAACTTCCATGAGCTTTATAAGAAGGAACTCTTAATAACAGATCTAAGGAGAGAAAAATAGTGCCACTGAGGACAGAAAAAAGAACTATATAAATTATCAAGAAACAAAGCAAGAAATAAAACATAACTTAATGATACTCAGAAATACTCTCCAGAGATTGGACTATGAACAAACAACTCAGGAGATAATGTTTTCTACCCCTCTCATGCTGTTAAAAATGTTCCATGAAGATTTATGGCATAAAGAAAAATTTGTAATATATTTCATTTGCATGCACATTTCTTCTATACACATTTGTATAACCTTTGTCTGTTACAATATATAAAATAAAATGTTGTCCATGGGATGTAGAGTGCAAATCACTTGGGGAAAATTATCTCTGCTGCCGGAACTTTATCCTTCATATAACAGATTGCCTCCCATCCTTAATGCTTCCATGAGAAAATGCTTTCCATGCAAGACATAAAATCCTAAGCATGCACATGAAAATTTTCTCTTCCTAAACTAAAACTCAACCTTAGCTATTATACGTGTTGCTGGACAATATAGGATGAACTTTCATTGGTCATAAGGCTACAGATGAAAGCTGATACTTCAGTGATTTTCATTAACTCTATAGGCAAGAACTTAAAATTAGAGAGATGCAGAGGGTTACAGTACTGCTCTAAGCATCCATTATGCTTTAACTTTTAATATAACATCTTCCATATATCTCTATTTTCTTTGGCATCTCTTTGAGTATTATGAATTGTCAGTTCAGTTAATTGATTTGTTCAGAAGGAATCATGCATATAAATACTAAAACATATATAAACTTATGCATGTTCAGGCATAGATATATAAATAGAAGTATTAAAAGAAATGTTCAGTTTAGTGTCCTTTGTAAATAGTAAAATTGGTTTTAAATCAATTATATATTTTCTTATCAATGACTATTTTGTTTATGACTGCTTTTAAACTAATAAATTTGACATTGTCACATAAATTTACACAGGCAATAATAAAAAATCATTTTTAGCATAAATTATCAATATTTAATTTGATTGGTTTCAATCAATAATTATGGGAACAAATACTCTAAGACTTAGTTGCATCTTACTCTTCATATGCTCCACAGCTGCAAGTTTATAAAGCTTTCAGCCATTAAAAAAGTTAGAATTAGTTAAGGTTTTACCTTACTATTCTGTCTTGGGTTGACATTGTAAAATAAAAAAGTAGATTTAGAAACTCACTATTTTGTAAAATATGTTTTTGACTGGTGAGTCTAGAAACATTTTCTATTGTTCCCATGAAATTTTCATTATGTTCTTGATGTATTAATAATTCATAGGACAGGAAAATATAAGTGATACAAAATAATGAAGCTATTTTCATTTTAAGAGACCCATGAGATGAATAAGATGCCTGGTTTTTGTCTTAGTATAAGCAACTTCCAGGGAAACTAGAGACAATCAAGTTTCATTTTCCCCCAGAGTTTCTGTGTGTGTGTGTGTGTGTGTGTGTGTGTGTTTGTATGGCAATATTATTTATATATACAAACACACACACATACACACACACATACACACACATATTTATACACTTATAGTTAAATCTACTAAGTACGATGTATGTACTGGATTCTACACATGTTTTTGAATCTGCTTTAAGTAACAAAGATATAGAGATTGTGTTTGTATAGAAATATTTCTATTCACACACACAAACATATATACAATTATTAATGTATAATTTTATACATATGTTTAGTTTCCACATATTTTATCACTAAATACTGTGTTTTTAGCATCTGTTATTAAGCAAAATAAAAAAGAAAGTAAAGATACAAGGTATTTTTTAATAGTTGAGAAATTTAGATTTCAAATTCAGGGCTAAATTGATTATCTCAGATTTTCATTAAATATTAGATGGTAAATTACAGGCAAACTCTTTAAAACATTGAGTAAATTGTTTAATTATGAACTTTATCTATTTGTGCTTTATAAATATATTTTTATGTATAAATATGTGCATATATATTTAACTTCTTGTAAAATTCCAAAAAAAGTCAGCAACTTAATTATAATACTTATTGTGAGAAAAATAAAATCATTTGCCTAAACTTCACCTTATTAACCTGGTATCAGGGTGACTGTAGCTTCATAAAAGGAGTTTGGCAATGACTCTTCTGT